>PVKP010002281.1:0-126508 GCA_004027715.1 Plecturocebus donacophilus
TCAATGATAGACTGGTTAAAGAAAATGTGGCACATATACACCATGGAATACTATGCAGCCATAAAAAAGAATGGCTTTGCAGGGACATCGATGAAGCCAGAAACCATGATTCTCAGCAAAATGACACAAGAACAGTAAACCAAACACTGCATGTTCCCACTTGTAAGTGGGAGTTGAACAATGAGAACACATGGACACAGGGAAGGGAACATCACACACTGGGACTTGTCGAGGGGTGGGGGGCTAGGGGAGTGGTAGCATTAGAAGAAATGCCTAATGTAGATGATGGGTTGATGGGTACAGCAAACCACCATGGCATGTGTATGCCTATGTAACAAACCTGCATGTTCTGCACATGTATCTTATAACTTAAAGTATAATAATATAAAAACAAACAAAAAGATTCCATCTCCCTCTGAGAAAATCTGGAGTAAAAGAAAATTCAGAATGTATTTTAGCAGTATAGTTTTTGCTTTACTAAAAGCAAACAGCTCTTAAAAAAATTTCTTCAGGAGCTGACTTGTGGTTATCTTCCTCGGTATGTAAGACTTTATACTTAATTCCATTGGTTAAGTTCCCACTCCCTGTCTGAGACATGCTTTTTAAAAAAGCATATTCCTACTTGTGACAGCTCAGTCATGTCTTGGAAGCCTTTTAAAAATCTTTATTAATGTAGCAGTGCATATTTTTGGCTGATTCACTCTTTTTTGTCTTTAAGTCACAAGAGACTCTTATTTACTTTATTTTAATTTCTCTGGTGTATTTTCCATCAACTTCACTATATGAGTGATCTACATTAGCGTTAATATGGAAACAGATTGATCAATGCGAGGAACATGGTGAAGGTAAATTTCAAATCATTATAAAAAGGACTTAGATGATCATCTTTGGTATACATTCACATGTAAATGTGACCAGAAGTATCCACTAATGTTACAAGCCATTCATTTCTCTGGTATTTTCACCTCATAATTAGTTACATCAAAATTAGATTTTAATTCCAGTCTATAGAGGACCAATCAATGCCAACTGGTAAAGATGTAGCTTTTACAGAAATGATCAAAGAAGATCAGTTAAATATCTGAAGACTCACAATATACCCTCTATTTTTATGCATACTTTGTACCAGTAAAATAAAAACATTTGAGTTGGTGCATGAAACAATTTATAAAGACTTCATAATCAAGAGTGTCCTCTAATCAGAAAGTACATTTTTACAGATATAGTGAATATTGCAGTGGCATCATTCACTGTTTCTACATAAACTGATAATGCATTCACTTCATATTAATTGGAAAAAGAAAAAAATATGTATTATATTCCCTCAAAATCTTCAGCAACATGGTCCTATGTAGACAATCTTACTCTGCATTTACAAATGGTCATCATGTTATGCGTACCTATTGAAACTATATAACATTGTGAAAACAGTTTACCTAGAATTAATTAATTTATTTACTTTTTGAGATAGGGTCTCACTCTGTCACCCTGACTGGAGCACAAAGAGGTCAAATAACTTGTCCTAGGTAACAATCTGATAGATGCTTAACTGGTACTTGAACCTGGCTGCATGTGAATGTTGATCTATTAACTACTACTCTACAGTTTAACTTCACCAAAATGCCTCTGAACTAAGTATTTTATTGCATTTGAGATTCCCTTAACTAATATACAGCTTAGTCATTCAGTCTTTGAATGTGATATATCTACTGGTCTAACCTAAATGTTATTCTTTATGTACTGATCATTAAAAGGAACTCGGTAACAAATCCTAGACACTATCAAACCTCTAATTTTTAATGTCATAAATATGAGTGTTTGCATACTGATTTATATTCAAGAAATATTTCCCCCATGTATTCATCTTGATGTAGATAGAGTCACAAATGTAGACACAAGTAGAACAAATTTGAGTCAGAAACATTAACCAATGGTAATTCCTGTTTATAAACCCAACAAAAAGCAAAGAAAAGCACATATCTTTCAAAAACCAGTAATGTGTGTGCTTTCCTATTTCCTTCATTCTGAAAAGGCAGACAGGTGACAGCCAGGGCCAAGGGCAGGAAACCGTTGGGGTGAACAGAAGTCTAGTGTGGATGGAAGATTTGTTCAATTCAGGGGAGTTGACCAAATAAGAAAACATATTGAGAATAATACGAGCCAGGTTTCTTGTGGGTGACAAAAGGAGGCACAAGTATAGAAAGAAAAATAAACTCTGTGGTGTTGAGATGGAATTGGAGGTATTATGAATGTGTGTATATGTGAATAATTGTGTTGAATTATAATAAATTATAAATATAATATTAAAATAAATAATGATTAAATGTGTATGTATGTATGTGTGTACATACGCACATATATTTCTGGGGTTTGGCCACTAAGAAAACCTAGGAGCAATGAGATCTTGGTTTCTAATATCACGCTATACAAAAAAAAAAAATATGAGCTTTTAAAATAAAAGAATAGAATCTAAAGCCAAGTTAGAGAAGGTACAAGATGAGACTAGAACAGCTTGAGCCATAAAGAAAGAAAATTCTCAATGAGTGGTAGGGCATATTGAAAGGAGACATGGCCAGCTTGAAGCAGCTCCCAGGGGCCAAATCTTGAAAAATTAAGCACCAAAGTAAGTTGTAGTAGCAGTGAATTATAATGAATACAGCAGAAATCTATTTATGCATACAATTTAAATAGATAGATCATGGGGAGAAAATATATCTCTTTCTTTTTATTTTACTTTAAGTTCTGGGGTACATGTGCAGATCTTGCAGGATTGTTACATAGGTATACACATGCCATGGTGGTTTGCTGCCTCCATCCCCCCCTCATCTGCATTAGGTATTTCTCCTAATGTTATCCCTCCCAATTGCCCCACCCACATAAAGCAGAATGCCATAGAGCAAATGCAGAAGACAGGATGGAATAGAATACCAGTTGCCTTCTATAACAGCACATTATTAATTCAGGCAAGAAAGCTCAATGTATGCTAAAACTTGTGAGTGAAAGTAGATAAAAAGTTGAATTTTTACACACAGTCTCCAAATATCTTCCCACAAAAATATGTATACATACAACTGGTGACAAATTCACTTTAGAATATAAAACAGTGGCAGATATTATCTTAATCAAGCAATCAAATTCAACACCACCAAAATAGAAGATATTGATATTCATATCATGAAACACCCAATGAAATGTAATGGGAAAAACACAGCATCATTTTGGTGACACTCCAGACAAAAAATACATATAATATGTATCTAATATGAGGAATTATAAGACACACCCAAATTAGAAACATTATATAAAATGCCTAGCTATTACACCTGTAATCCCAGCACTCTGGGAGGCTAAGGCAGGAAGATCATGAGGTCAGGTGTTTGAGACCAGCCTGGCCTATATGGTGAAACTCCATCCCTTCTAAAAACACACAAAAAAATAGCTGGCATGTGGTGCGCACCTGTAGTCCCAGCTACTTAGGAGGCTGAGGCAGAAGAATTGCTTGAACCCGGGAGGCAGAGGTTGCAGTAAGCTGAGATCTCACCATTGCACTCCAGCCTGGGTGACAGAGCGAGACTCCCTCTCAAAAACCAACAAAAAAAATGCCTAGCCATCAACATATCAATGTCATGAAAGTCAGGGAAAGGCTAAACAATTGTTCCAGATTGAAGGATATTATGAAGATGTGTCAACTGGATGCAACATTTATCCTGAATTACTAAAAGTGACCATCTTTGGTAAAACTTGGTGAAACTGGAATAAATTCTCTGAGTGCTCTGGGAGTATTGAACATGAGAGTTTTTTGCACAATTCTTGCAAATTTTCTGTAAGATTAAAATTGTTTCTGAAAACATAAAATAAAATATCAAGAGAAGAAATAACAATGGCTTAGTTAAGCAATCTTGCCAGGAACCTCGTAATCAAGCACAGAAAAAGTAGTTTGTAAGCCTCTCTTCTGGGAAAATGCCAACTCATGGTAGTATTCTACACAAAAGTACCTCTTCTCTCAGTGTGTCCATATTCCATCTTAAAAATACTGCAGCATGAGGAAACGTAAACCACGACCTGACATGCAGATACATAACATATCAAACCTGGCAAAAGACAAGCTTGCAAGCCAAGCATTCAGTAAGCTTTAGCTTTAACTGATAGCCAATTATGCCCAGTTCACATAAAAGTGGTATATTACGTAGAAGTAGCTTCAGGGCTTACAAAAGCATTACCTGAATGATGGTTAAAGGCTCCACTTTTCAATCTTTGTAAACTCACAGTTCCTCCTCCTCCTCATTGTACTGGCTCAACAAATAAGTCAAACTTAAAATCTTGTGAGTAAGCATTTTCAAAACTAATGTTTTGCATTCTTTGCCTTTCGGAAAATAGTATCTTAAAATGTCAATTTCTCTATCACATCCTAGGCAAATTTATAGTCTCACAGAAATATTTTATAATAAAAGTATCTTCTGAGAATCCATGATGTGGTCGTGTAAAATACAGTATATTATATCAAAAGAAGGAAAAACTCTAAATTGAGATTTTCTTGACCTAATTTTACAGGCCAAGTGTGTATAGAGGGTCTCTGCTTATATTTATTTAATGAGCTTAGAAAGCATGATACTTCTTTCTCTCCCCTACCCCCTGCCAACTACCCCCAGTGTTTGATGCTCCTTTCCCTGAGTCCACGTGTTCTCATTGTTCAACACCCACCTATGAGTGAAAACATGCGGTGTTTGGCTTTCTGTTCTTGTGTCAGTTTGCTAGGAATGATGGTTTCCAGATTCATCCAAGTCCCTACGAAGGACATGAACTCATTGTTAGTGACAGTGGGCGGTGGGGAGTGTGAGGAGGAATAACATGGGGAGAAATGCCAGATATAGTATGCACCTAAAGTAAAATTTAACAAATAAAATAAAAAGCCAAGATCTGTTTACCTGTTTAAAAAAAAAAAAACATGATACTTTTCTCCTTATGAATAGTGCCTTGCCTTATCTAAGGGTTAGGTATTTTTCTTTTTTGAGAACTGCTCAAACCCCTGTTTCTGCTGTTTTGCCTCTACATGTTTGCCTTATGTCTAATGCATTGTTTTCTTGGCATTTACTACAAATGGTCAGAAAAGAAAGAATGTAGACTTCAAAACAGAATGTTATAAACGGGGGTAACTGTTATTTTAAAACTTTGTTGGAGGCTTCTAAAGAGACAGCTTTATGGAAAACACAGGTCTCTCTTTTCTCCATAATTATCCAATTACTGTACTATTTTATTTCACATGTCCTTGGAAGCACGTAGAATATAGCTGTGATGTAATGCATGCAAAAACAATGGAAGAAAAATGACGTATGGGAAAAAGGGGAGGTGTTTTTTGAAAGTCAGAGGATGTATGATAACGTTTTTTGAAACCCAGGCAAGAAAAACAGGTTCAAATAATACGGCTCAGAGTAGACAGCAAGAAAGAAGAGGAGCAATAAAAAAGAAGTTTTTAAAAAACAAAATGGAAAAACTTTGCTGTTCTCCTTTCTCTTCTTTACTTCCAATAACTGGAACCTCCTTTGAGACTTAACAAACCTACCTAAATTCAGTAAATTGCTCCTTCATCTACACATTTAATCTTGTTCCTCCTACTCTGTCCTCTCCCACAGACAATCCATTTTACATACTGAAGAAGAGTAAATTTCTGATGATGCTTTCTACACATATGCTTATGTGCATGCATGCACATATGTATACACACACATATACATACATAAAATCCAATTTCTGACATTCAACAATTTCAACTACAACCAGGCTCCAATCAATCTTCAGTGTCCAAAGAAATTGATCCATTTGCTGACCACCCTACATATCTTGTATTGACCTTGTTTATGTGGTTCCTTCAGCCTTATGTTTCCCTCCCTGTCCCTCTCATCTCTGCATTACCAAATCCTACTTATCTTTCTGGGCTCAGTTCAAGTGCCACTTTCCCTGATTCCAACTGCTAAAAGTAATTTTCCACTTTTTTGAAACCTCAGAATAACAAATCTAGTTCACTCCTGAGGAGCTTTACACTTCCAGCTGCATTTTGTAGTTCTCTTTGAGCCTGCCCCTTGTCTATTACATTGTGGATGAGACAAAGAAAATGACATGGGATGCACAATTTTTTTCACTCAATCCTTGATGTCTCATGCATAAGAGATATTTAGTAGGTAGTTATTGGAAGAAGATAAAAAAAAAGTGAATTAATATGCTGAAGATACTGTTTAATTCTTTAACTATTTTAAAGTTGTTTATATTTCAGTTAAACCCTCCCATTTATAGGAAGTGAGAGACTTCAGAATATATTTTCGTGCCAGTGCACATTTTTGGTAGGTTTTAAAATTCTTCTTTAGCAAGTGATTCTAACACAGGGTGACAGTGTTTCATGTAACAATTTGTATTTGTTATCTACTGTGGGTAGGCTCAGTCCTGGGCAATTATGCTACTATGTAAGAAAGACAGAACTCTTAATTTCAGTAAGCTTACATTACAGTAGGGGATGGCTAAAATCACACTAGCCAACAAATAAACCAAAAAAGAACAGATGATAATAAACTGTATAAAGAAAATACAAGAGGATGATGAAACAGAATTCTGACAAGGGCCATAATACATATCCCTCTGGAGTAGATGGTTGGAGATGGTTGGACATTAGCAGAGTTCTAATAACAAGAGAGGCCTGCAGTGATCTAGAAGATAGTTTTTAGAGGCATAAATAAACACATATGCCAAAGATATGTTCTAAAGCAAGATAGATTGGTTTTTTGAGAAAAAGGATGAAGGCTGAGATACAATGTACTGGGAGAAAGGGGGACTGCGTGTAGCTATGGGGATCAATCGTGAACAGGGCACTAGATTACTTAGAACCTCAAAAGTCATAGTGCAATGTTTGAGTTTTATTTTTTAAATGTAATTGAAATCTAATAGATTTCATTAATTAGAATAAGATATATGAGTTATGCTTTTAGAATGTTGGAGTGCCAACTGTGTGAAGGCTGTTACTGTAAAGAGCCCAGGTGGAAGGTAGGAAACTAGGTGAGAATTGGAGGTAATGCTTGGACCAGGAGACAAGGGCTGGAAATGGAAAGAAAGTCTGATTGAGGGTATGTTTTAGAAGAAGGGTTAGGAGGACTACCTGGATATGTGATGTATGGAGAAGGGGTCATTGAAAGAGAAAAACAAAATCCAAATTATTTCCTTTTTTCTTCTTCTTCTTTAGTCCTAGATATCGTTTGGCTCTGTTTCCCCACACAAATCTCATCTCAAATTGTAATCTGATTTTAATCCCCACGTGTAGAGGGAGGGACCTGGTGGGAGGTGATTGGATCATGTCGGCAGTTTTCCCCATGCTGTTCTCCTGATAGTGAGTGAGTTCTCATGAGATCTGATGCTTTATAAGTGTGTGGCAGTTTCCCCCATCCTCTTTTTCTCGCCTGCTGCCATGTAAGACTTATCTTGCTTCCCCTTCGCCTTCCACCTTGATTGTTAGTTTCTGGAGGCCTCCTCAGCCATGCAGAACTGTGAGTCAATTAAACCTCTTTTCTTTATAAATTATCCAGTCTTGGTATTTCTTTATAGCAGTGTGAAAACGAACTAATACAGTCTCTCATACATATAATTACAAATCCCAACCTGTAGTGTCTATAGTAGTTTCAGTATTTGCATAGCAACTCACAATTTACCTATTATTTTTCCCATGATGCCTAGATTATAAAATTATAGAATATCAAATTTGGATGATAGCACAACATTCTTCCCTCCATGTGCCAAAATTTATGTCTCACCCATATCTTGGCTTCTTTGTGATGCATTAGTTAACTTCACTTTGTCAGATTTGGAAACAACTCTCTTTTTTCTACATTAATTCTTTATGCTGCATATACTTTCATAACAGTATTGGTTTTATATTTTTGATGATATTATTTCATCCTTGGTAGACTGAGCTCCAGAGGGCAGAGATTATTATTTTTTAATCTTTGTATCTTCTGTTACACAGTATTTGTAGGATAGTGATGAGTACATAAATGAAAAAGTATGTGTAATTTCTCTTTGCCTAAACTATAATAACTGGTCACCTTACAACTTTTTATGTACTTTTGATGGTCACCGTAACACTATAAAGAGCAGCCTATTCCAATTTCAGATAGCTCTAGTTATTGGGAACTTCTTAAACTGAAATAAAATATTTTCTTAAATTCTCGAATTTTGTCATAGTTATATCTATTTGTTAAATGAATAAGAATAACAACAAATTCAAAACTACTTTATCACTCTGTGGAGATAGCTGAGTTACTGAAACTTTGTATAGAATAATTCGCATTAGATAGGAAGTTAGGCTAATATGAAATCTATTAACTTCCAGAATCTACATTATATATCTAGAACTCTGAACATTCAGTTTACAACAGAGTATTATGAAGCATATATTAGAGTCTCAGAAGGAATAAGTATTAACCTAGAACTGAGCCGGGAAAAAAAAAATCAATATTAGCTATCAAATTTCCCATTATATAAAATTTATTTATCTTTACATATCATATATATATATATATATACATTTATATAATTTATACTAGTTAATAGCAAATAACCACTTTCAATTATAAATGAGTTCTGATTGAGAATTTTTCAAGTGTACTATTGGCATTTTCCTAACCAGAATTTTCTCAGTAACAATACATCTTATTTCTGTCATTTCATGTAGATAGAACTGATAAGCAAAGCAAATTTCTGCTAGCTTTATGATCTTAAGAGATTATTACTATTCTGACTTGAAATCTCTACTTGAAAAATGGGGGATAACATTCTTTCTTAAGAGTTGATGATGAAGTTTAAATGAGAAAATTCCCATACATTTTGTGACACAAAGACTTTCACTAGACAACCACTCAACAAGTGATAATACTAATAGGAAACAGTAAATTCATAATATTATCTCATCAAATGATTAGCATCTCCAGAAATAATTGTCAGGGGTTTTATAGGAGGGATTCTTACATGGGGATAGAACAGTGAAAGTCAGAAAGGACATCAAAGGTTATGTAATCCAAATGTCATGACTCTATAAACAAGTATCTTTCACTGAAAACTGAAAGGAATGAATGATAACCCACTCTGCCCTTTGAGGATTTACATTATTGTTTGTAAAATTGTTCTGCATTAATTTAAAAACTTTGAATGAATATTACTTTATATATAGACTACAATGTGAAATTTTATGAGACAGTGTTACATTATTGATTGATTGATTGTAGAAACAGGGTCTTATTATGGTGTACAGGCTGGTCTCAAACTCCTGGCCTCAAGCCATCCTCCCAACTTGGCTTCCCAAGTGCTGGGATTACAGGCATGAGCCACCATGCCAGCCATGGTTTTATTTACTTTTAACTACCTTATATTGTTGATAATAAAATTAATTACTGACATTAATATAATTTACTCAAAATCTGGCTATGTGCTAACAATTTTACATAGGATTATTTTCTTTAATCTTTACTACAACAAATTAAAGTAGGTATCCTTTATCAATCATACTTCATAGGATTAGAAAGTGAAGTTTAGAGAAGGCTGTTTATTATGTGGCACATACTGTTCTGCAGATAAATATAACTCAATCTTCAAAATAGCTTAATGAATTAGCTTCTACTGTTATTATACCAGTTTTACGGATTAGGAAATGGTGGTTCACGATTTTGAAATATACGACCCAAAGTAACACGACTAATCAGTGGTGGCATTGAGATTCACACCCACTCAACGTGGCTCCAGGGGCCACTGTCTCAACCACTACAAGATGGTGTTTCTGAACAATGGTAAAGGAAAACATTCGCCTCTTTTCTTTCTTTTTTTTTTTTTGAGACAGAGTTTCGCTCTTGTTGCCCAGGCTGGAGTGCAACAGCGCAATCTTGGCTCACAGCAACCTCTGCCTCTTGGGTTCAAGCAATTCTCCTCTAGCCTCAGCCTCCCTATCGTCTCTTTTCTTAGCTATTTACTTTACATATAGACTACAATGTGAAATTTTATGAGACAGTTTTACTTTAAAAAGTGACGCTACATTGCCTCACTTTTATAATCTTCTTGTTAAAGAGGTCAAACAGAAACTCAAAGAGGGTGGAGAACTCATCAGGGTCACACAGCGGATCCACACTGTAACTTCTAAGCTGTTCTGCTGTGCTGCTTCCTCTTTTTGATACTTAAAAGTTATATTTTCAAATGGAAATCACTAAATTTATATCCACTGGATATTTTATTGCAAACAATTTTTTAAAAAGCTTGTTGCTACTTATAGAAAGAAGCCTACTAAATTAGCAGCTCTAGATTTACACTTTCCTATGAAATTCACTTGTGATTTTTGAAATGATTGATGTTTTTACAGAATATATTTGAAATCCACAAGGGTGCTGAGTATCACATATTTAAAACATCGTGATTTTTTTCTTACATTTTTGAAATGTAGATCACGGTTTTGACATCTTAAATTCTGCTTTCTCAGATAGGGACCCTGGAGTCAGTAGGAGCTGCAGACTCCCATTTGATCCAAATACAAATATTTTAAATGAATTAGTACTACTGAAGTCAGAAGAGCAACACTGAATTGTAATGTCCCAAGGCCTTAAATGTAATGATTATAATCATTTTGTTTTGCTGAGTGTATAAAAACCTCAGGAAAAAAGCACTTAGGTTTTTCACTAAGGAAAAAATAAATTAGTATAACCAATTGCTTTACTTAAAAAACCTTTATATTTAATAAACCTAATAAAATTTTAAACTATATAGTGTTGACCCTTTCTTAATTACAGTGGGTCCTACTTCCTGTTTCTTTCTGTAGCTAAATTGTCAGCCTGCCTGAAGGAGGGACAGAGCAGACGTTATTGTTCCTCAGGCCATCTCCCTATTAACCAGGCAGTGAATAAAGTGGGGATATAACAGTGACTGACATATCTCCAACCAATTGAAATGAATCACAGAACAACGGGCAAAGTGCTCTGTCTTTACATATTGGGTAGTGGGATGCATATTTTTAAATACATAAAAATGCATTTAATTTTTTTTTTCTTTTTTGAGACAGTCTCACGGTTGCCCAGGCTAGAGTGCAATGGAACAATCTCGGCTCACTGCAACCTCTGCCTCTCGAGTTCAAGTGATTCTCCTGCCTCAGACTCACAAGTAGCTGAGATTACAGGTGCCCGCCACCACGCCTGGCTAATTGTTTTATTTTTAGTAGAGACAGGTTTCACCATGTTGGCCAGGCTGTTCTTGAACTCCTGACCTCATTATCCACCTGCCTCAGCCTCCCAAAGTGCTGGGATTACAGGCATGAGCCACCGTGCCCTGCCTTAAAATTTTCATATCGTGTATTTCAATGCCTACAAAATAAAACTGCAAAGTAAAATAAATAATAAATAAAATGTAAAAAATAAACCCAAATAAAATAAAAATATTCAAATTATATAAGTAATCCCTTTACCTAGAAACCTATATCTTGCTGTGGGAAATTAATATAAAATTTACATTGAGAAAGTAATGCCTTATAAATAACATTTGAAGAACATTTGCAATACGTCAGAATATACAGTAAACATGTTACATGCATGACCTCTGTTAATAGTCT
Source organism: Plecturocebus donacophilus (assembly GCA_004027715.1). Classification (NCBI taxonomy): domain Eukaryota; kingdom Metazoa; phylum Chordata; class Mammalia; order Primates; family Pitheciidae; genus Plecturocebus; species Plecturocebus donacophilus. The sequence goes on from PVKP010002281.1 coordinate 11,618, forward strand.
CAACTCTACAAAGTTGCGCATGGTTCCTACTTGACAGCAGAAGAAAATGAGATCAAAGAATGTTAAGTAACTTGTCTAATGTCTTACAGCTGAAAAGTGGCAGAACTAGGAATGAAATCGACAACTTTATCATTTCAGAGGCTGCTTCTTTAACCATTATGGTATACTCTATGATGACAACAAAAATACCTGTAAATTCCGTAAAAGTGAGAATTATTTTAAAAGACTGCTGCTAGTAACAGAAGCTGTATAGTAGTAGCAACAATATGAATAAACACAAGAGAAAGTTGTGGCATCTGGTTTCTTCCTGGCTTTTGGAAACAAGTAGTTTAATTTTGGAAGGTCTCAATTTCTGAGAGAGAATGAGAGAGAGAGAGACTAAGACTCGATCCTACTGGAAGTTTTTTCCCGACTAAGATGCCACATTAAATTCTGTTCCAAAATGACAACATAAAGCGCCACGTCACCAGCCTTCCTTATGACACTCTGAGTATGTAGGCCTGTAAATACATCTACAACTGTGGATGAGCAGAGGCCACCTTACCTGTAAATGAATGGAGCCACTGTCGCGGTATTCGGGTGGCTGTGTTGCTGCTGTTGAGGGAGTTGGACAGCACCATTTCCTGTGCTCTGCCCACTGCTTTGTGCAGCTGTCATGGAACAGGAGCCAGAAGCAGAAGCTTGGCCAGCTTCCCTTCCTTCCAAGGGAGCAGGGCAGCTAGATGCACTTGCTTTCTCCACGGTCGTAGGCTTCGGTAAGGACTGGGAAGGGCTCCCCTTGGTAGTCCTGAATTTCTCAGACTCTTTGCTTGCTGTGCTGCCAGGTGAAATGGTTTGCTTTGCTGTTGGCACTTTAGAACCTGGCTTTGGAATCCCACTGGAAGATGGAATTAAGCTTTCCTTCTTGGCTGCCGTCGTCTTGCTGCCCTTGGGGATCAAGCTTGCAATTTTGGAGGTCTTTTTTGGAGCCATCTCTGTCACCTGATCTTTCTCTTCCTTGACTGTTTTTTCAGTGCAAACTTTATTTTTGTCCCTGTTCTTTTCTTCTTTTTCCTTTGGCTGTAGCAAAGACTTTTTATTGCTGAGATTTTTGCTTCCAGCTTTTGGAGGGGCCAACTTAGGTGACACTTTGGGACTGCTATTTGTTGAGCCGCCACTATTCAGGCCACTGTTAGAACCTTCCACTTCACCAGATTCAGAAAAGGCATCGTCATCCTTCCCACCATCACTAGGTCCTGAGCTGGGAGGCTGCGGGGGCCGTAAAGCAGTCCGGGCATTGACTAGCTTGAATTTCTCAAGCATTGATTTCTGTCCTGAGGGAGCGGCTTTGACCCCTTCTGAGACAGGTGGCTTCAGTCTGTCTGAAGATGGTGTGGGCGAGGTGGCTGGACTTGACTGCTTTACAGTCAGCATGGTGGAGGTGGCGCTGTGTTTGACATTCATGGACTTGCTGCGCCAGGGCTTGCTGGCACTTGGAGAAGGGATGGCAGAGCCCGGAGGCTGCATGTTACCATTTACACCTGAAGATGACTGAGGTCCTTTGGAGGAATCTGGACATTGTTCAGAAGAAAAATAAAGAAAAGGTGATTAATCTTCATCATTTATATTGCATAACTGAGAATTTCCAAACTATTGATGCATAGAAGTCTCTCTCCTCTCAACTGAAAAGAAACATGTGGAATCAATCACTTCTCTGATGTGAATTTTCTTTACCATATTTAAAAAAACCCCAAAGGATTATAAATTGTTCTAAAGACACATGCACGCGTATGTTTGTTGCGGCGCTGTTTACAATAGCAAAGACCTGGAACCAACCCAAATGCCCATTAATGATAGACTGGACAAAGAAAATGTGGTACATATACACCATGGAATACTATGCAGCCACAAAAAGCGATGAGTTCATGTCCTTTGTAGAGACATGGATGAATCTAGAAACCATCATTCTCAGCAAACTGACACAAGAACAGAAAACCAAACACCGCATGTTTTCACTCAGAGGGGGGTGATGAACAATGAGAACACTTGGGCAGAGAGAAGGGAACAACACTCACAGGGATAGGCGGGGGGTGGAGGGGAGGAGAGGGGAGGGACAGCGGGGGATCGGGAGGATGGGGAGGGATAACACTGGGAGAAATGCCTGATGTAGGTGATGGGAGGTGGGGATGCAGACAGCAAACTACCATGGCATGTGTGTACCTATGCAACAATCCTGCAGGATGCAGGATGTGCACATGTACCCCAGAGCCCAAACTACAAAAAAAAAAAAAAAATGCAGAGTGTTTGAGATGCATTGATTCTGGGGGTGGAGGTGGGGAATGTGCTTTATTTTCCCCTCTGAAATTACTTGTACCCAAATAAATTTGCAAGTCACAGATATCTAAAGATTAATAAAACACTATCCCTCTTCTAAGAAATTCTCTATGTTCTTTTTCAACCACCATTGTAGCCCATACCAGTAAATGGATATTGCACCTTGCCCCATAGAAATATGTTGTACAATGAATATTGAAAAGGGCCTTAAGCCACTGGATTTTTAGCTAATGGTTTAGGTAATTCTTTTCTGATTAAATATGCTTATACATAATAATTTAGCTTTTTGTCAATTTTAATTTGTATATTATTGAAATTTATGCTTCTATGGATCAGGTAATCTACTGAGCAATCTATATCTATTTATCTTTATAATAATCCTACAAGGTTCTTACTAATATTATCATCCCCATTTTACAGATAAATCAACTGAGGCAAAGAGAGAATAACTTGTTCATGGTCAGACAGCATAGATTTGAACTGATTTCAGAGACTCTGCTCTTAACCAGCACACTTATAGCTTCCCATAATTATCAGAACAAACCAAGTTCTAATAGAAAATCAAGCTACTTTTTAGGAGTTATAGGAAAATAAACCCATTTGTCATGTAAGTATTTTACAAGGCACTAGTGTTTGCGTACATTCCACTTGGAAGTCACATTATGATGTGAATCTTTATATGACTGCTCTAGTACTAATTAACGCTTGATTACAGTCTTATTTTTAGGAACACAAAACTAAATTAAAGGACAGATGTTACAATATGGTATAGAATAAAAAAAGAACTGAGCTTAGAATTAAAAGACCTCCATCCAAATGTGTACCAAATTTGGTAACTGTGTAATTCTGGTCAAGTCATATTTATCTTAAGTTTAATCAACCATAAGTGCCTCCCTCTTTCATCTTCAGTTTTGGAGGATGAGGGGATGACTGAATTAGACATTTAAGTTATACTGTTAAGATATAGATATTGAAAAAAACATGCAAATCTGTTTTTGATGGAATGTTTAATGAAATGTTACATAAAGATATCATTTTAATAATATCTAGGAATTGGAGCTCATTCCATTTTATTAAACACCTATAAATATAAAACTACAATGCTTTTACTTTTAAATGTCTTCTTTAAAAAAGTCAGATCACATGATAAACCATATGTAATCAAACCGATTGGTAAGAATACTAGTCTTAACTCATTTTTCAGGAAAAGAAATTGACATACAACAGAAGGAAATAACAAAGAAGTTAGAGGTGGAAAAGAGGTCAAATGGTTACATAAATTTTTGTGTGTTAGACAGGTTTTATTTTCTAAAAAAAAACTAAGTGTGCCTAAAATAACATAGTTGATATTTGAAACTGATTTTAACAATAAAATATTCCACACAAATATATCTATATTACATTTTCTTAAGCAAATTGATAGACTAACAATGAAATAATCTTGAAATTACTTGTACTCATAACATAGATAGTAAGTGAAATATTGGAATCCAGTCACAGAAAGTGAATGTATTTGAGTAACTGAAAGCTTTCAAGCTTGTTGGATTGGTCTCGGATCAGTCAATATATCCGTTGTTTTTTACAACAACTTGGTGTTTGTGTATGAATCTAATGAATTTTCATAAATATTCCAAACAGCACAAATAGACTTTACATGAATATTTTTAAAAGATCAATTTCTCATTATATGCTTAAAATGTATACCATGTAACCATTTCAGTGTTTCAGTGAACGGCAAGATTGAAATATAGAATATATAGGTAGGGTCTTGTATTATATTATTAGTTTTAGTCTTTGCTAATTGAAATGAGGAATTACAGAGAGATAGTAAGAATTGGCAGTCATTGTTAGTCTACCAATTTGTTTAAGAAAATGTAATATAAATATATTTGTGTGGACTATTTTACTGTTAAAATCAGTTTCAAATATCAGCTATGTTACTTTAGGCACACTTCTTACATCTGCAACTAAGTTAAGAAGCAGAGTGTGCCTGGGAGCTTTGGTGGGGTTGAGTGGAGAGCGTAGAAAGAACCAGTCAGGATGCTTTTTTAAGTGGCTGATTAACAAGGAAAATAAGAGAAGGTGCTCTTTCCTTAGAAAAGAGAAACAAGTCGAGGACATTAGCTAGACAGACTGCTATAGCAGTTCAAGTACAGAAGAGGAATTTCAACATCACTGCACCCAAAAATGAAACAAGGACTCTGAATTACGGCATTCACATCCAACCCACAGCAATGGTCATAACAGCAGCTGTAAAATCATTCTCAGGCGAGTACACACATATAAGACACTTCCCAAAGCTCTGCTTTAAATCTGTCCACAGCCTGTCCCTATACAGAGGCAATGAGGTGATTCAGATTTCATTAAGAGGGCAACTCATAGTTTGTTGTACATCAGGAAGGCACTGGAATAATAAGAGTGTCTCTGGACTCCTCACAGTAAGGATTGCACAGCAGCAGCTGAAATGGCAGCACCTGTAGTTTCTACAGAGTAAATGTGGTCACAAATTATAATCTTTGCCATTTATATATTCAGTAATAAGTAGCTTGGTCTCAATGCCATATTTCTGAATGTTAATAACTCAACTTCTGACTACGAATGAATCCCAGAATAGGGAAAATAACAGATTTCTAATGCACATATTTAAAGGCATTCCAAAAATGGATTTGTATATTCCATTTTTATGGGCTATCTCTGCTTATAGCCTTACCTCTTATGTATGGTCCCCAAATAGCAATTTTCTTCCACTCCCTCTCCTTTGCTTTCTCTTCTTATATCTCATCTACATTCACCATTGCCAACTCCACCATAACCAAATAATATTATTCATCTACTGCTTACTTGATTCCAGGTACTTTATAAGTACTTCACACATGGGATCTCATTTAAACCCATAATAACCTACAATATACTTATGATATCTATTGTTAAAATGAGGAAATGAAATCTTAGAAAGATAAAGTAACTTGTCTCCAATCATACATATAGAAAAACTTATAAAAAACAAAATCAAAACTGAAACTCATTTTTATCTGACTCAAAAATTTGGAAGATTTTCACTGTCTCTTCTTTCCACAGGCTTATTGCGTGCCAGAAATTCTGCTGAAATGGCTCTCTAGCAAGCCACATTTGTCACACAGTCAAGTTAACTGGGTAACTCCTTGTTTTCCTTCTTCCTCGGTGAGCAGAATATAGATGGGGAGAACATCACACAAGACACTTTATTCAGGTGCTATATACCACCTTCTTTAGCACCATGCTTGTGCCCATTCCTCTGCGTTGATGTGAGAATAGTTATTAGTGCATGCTTGCCAAACATCTAAATCTGCAGAGCTAATGTCTAGTTATCTTGCCAATAAATAATATTGATGATTTGAGAACAATGCCAACTTCGTTCTAAAATTAATACATTGATGTAAATGTGGCAGTCACAGCAGGCATATGGAAAGTTTAGACTGGGACATTTCTTTCTGGAACCTCAGTTAGCTGTAGAGCTAGCACCACATTACCAAGAGTGCCATCAGTCTGAGAAAGGACATAGAAATGGTTCTTAATCTGCTTATCTGTTTTCCTCACTCAATAGTATGTTGTTTTGATAAGCAAAGTAGCTTTCAACTCTGAAATATATGAAGTGACAACAAACATGATGACAAAAGCACCACTCATTGTTTTTTCCTTTTATGTTTTTTTTTTTGAGACAGAGCCTCACTCCGTCACCAGGTGCCAGGCTGGAGTGCAGTGGTGTGATCTCGGCTCACTGCAACCTCCGCCTCCTGGGTTCAAGCAATTCTCCTGCCTCAGCCTCCCAAGTAGCTGGGACTACAGGCATGCACCACCACGCCCAGCTACTTTTTTTGTATTTTTAGTAGAGACGGGGTTTCACCATGTTGGCCAGGATGGTCTCGATCTCTTGACCTCGTGATCTGCCCGCCTCGGCCTCCCAAAGTGCTGGGATTACAGGTGTGAGCCACCACGCCAGGCCACCATTCGTTTTTAAAGTATTTCCTGCATGGCAGGCATTGTGCTCAGTGATATAGATGGTCCCTGATGAATGTAGGATACTTTAAGCATCACAGACCATGGTGGAAAGAGGAAAATGATTAAGCAATGTGGCTATGCCACTTACTTTGATAAATAATTTAGACTTTAATTTGACAATAACATACCAAAATACTTAAAAAAATTAAGTTGAAGAAAAGCGGCATTCCAATCTAAATATGTCTTGGTATTAAGTGGCTCCTCATGCAACTCACCACACTGCTTTGCATGAATAATCGCTTGTGTATGGCCTCAGTCATCAATTTGATAGTGATTCAACAGAAACATGGGATGGTGTTTTATAGGGATCCCGGAGGAGCTGTTCATTCTGCACATGCTTATATTGTACCATTTGCAGTATTAGAGTGCCACTCTGTGGAGAGTTGTGCAATTTCGAAAAGCTTACTTTCACCCACCAGCCAGTATGTAATTTATGTACAGGTACATATCCTTTGTGGAAATCTCAATACATGTGCATGTATGCATAAACAAACAACACATATACCCAAGTATATTCAGTCTTATCACTTGATATATACATGGATATAGACAGATAGATAGATACTACATGTGTTTATATATATGCACCTAGTTATGGTAACTCATGGAAAGAACCCTAAGATCCCTGAAATTATGACGTTGACAATGTATTTTAGGCTTATATAAATGTAATAAAGCATAATTAAATCACCAGTAAAGCAATATAATAACTAAAGCACATTTGCATTGGCTTGAAAACAGTTCAGTTCTTTGACTTTTTTGTAATTTCAGAGTAATTTAAAAAAGTGTTTAAGAGCCAGACATCCATGTTTTAGCTGAATAAGCTGCTCAGATTTAATGACTAATGCATAATTCTCATTAACTCTGACAGCTGTATAATATTGAATTAAAATGTGGCTAAATCCTTGGCATCTATCTTATTAATTCTGTGTGTAAATAAAAGCAAAAGCTCTCACACCAGAAGATACTTGATTAGAATCTAGACAAAGAGAAAGGAACCCTGTTCAGTGAGTAAATGGGTACAATGTAAGAATCACGTGTGAGAATTGGCAAAAAGATGGTAGGTAGTATCCTGTCTGGGGCTGGGACATGTTTCTTAGCAAAATGGGAAAACACCTCTCTGCTAAGGAACTCAGTCAAATGATTCATATTTATAGATCACAAATCAGAAACTGGATACCAAATAAAGCTATAGATAAAGTCCTAATAATATTAAGCTATTTTGTATTTTTAGATTTTTTAATACAAATTTTATGAAATGAGAATGGTTTCTTAAAGTAACTTACTTCAGGCATGCAAATTATATGTTCAAATGAACCATGGTATGGTTTCTACAAGATGTGATCTCCAGTTAACAGGTATTTGGTTTTCTTCAGAACATACATCTGTCTAGAGTACTCTTATACAGTGCTGGGCAAATTGACAAATGCTGGTGTCAGAGTGTATTATTCATTGTCCGTTTCTGAATGGCAGGTCATCAGGAGAAGGAAGTGATAGACTCTCAAAAGAAATGCTTTACAAATGATGCTGTCTCCATTTCCCCACTTGTGCTGAGAAATTTGTTTCCACATGCCACTTCAACATAACGTTCAGATGGCACTGCATTCCATTGTAATATTTCTATTTCAGCCCTCTCTGCCAGTGATAACCGACTATAATTTCATATATGCACTGATATTTTAATTCATTTAATTAAATTATAAAATGAGCACACTATTTTTTCAAATATCATTATTATTAAAATATTAGATGTATCTTTTGATGTGCAGTTTGTAATTCTCTACTGATTTCATTAAGAGTCATATCACTTTTAAAAAGCTAATTTGTTTTAAAAATAATACATATGAAAAGCCACTGTGCTTCAACAATTTGTTTTTTTAATATAGAAGCAAAATTGTTTTAATTGTGAATAAACCTTTACTATGTATTACAGATTCTATAGATTCCTGAATCCATTTATGTAACTCATGACCTCAGACTTGTTAAAGAATTTATAAAGTATATTTCCACCTAAAAGCATTTGAGGAACACGTCACAGATAATTTGGTTAATCCTGCAAATAAAATATCTTAAATTATTAATTTAAATATTCTGATTTTAATAACTAAAAAAGAAAAAGCAATTCGAATAAGAATATTCAAGTTACTACTTTCTGAATTCTATCAATATAATCCCATAACTATTAAAAGTTCTCAATTTTCACCTTGCTTGGCCACACCCAAGTTATATACGCAAACTAGTTTGTGATAGAGATCAATTCATCAGAAGATGGATTTGTATACTTTTGTAAAACTTTATAGAAATCTTCATATCAAAAGACATTCCATTTGAATACAGAATAAATTATAAATTGTTTTATATGTAATATGCTATTATCTAGTTTGCTCTTATAATTTAAGATAATATTTTGGAAATATAGTATGACATAATGAGTAATTTACAAACATTGATATTGAATGCATTGACATAAAGTTTTAGAAATATAGCATGACATAATGAGTAATTTACAAACAGTGATATTGAATGCATTGACATAAAGTTTTAACTCCACGTTTAATAGCAAATTTCATATTGCATGTAAGGCAAATTTTAGATGTCTTTATTATATCATATAAAAACTAAGGAAATGTGCTTTACAGGAGCAGACTGCATATTATATGGTATCTGTCTCCACCTTGTGGTAATTATCAATATTGCTACTTTCTAATTTTGCACTACTTTCTGAGCATAGGTCGGGAAGGTATGTATGAATTGAGTGGCCATGGAAAAATATTAATGCTTGTCTATCATCGGATTTTTACTTTTAGATGCCAGAAATAAGTTAAAGAAAGTATTTTCACATTATGGAAAAATCCAGATAAAGTATGATATAAAAGTGTAAGTTCATCTAATGCATTTCTAAGTCTCTTTACAAACATTATTAGTAATTTCTTGCAAGAATATTCATAACGGTGTATGGTGTTGCTTAACTGGGCACTTTGGCAGTCCAATTAACACATCTTTTTTTCTAAGCCAATTAGCTTACCCTAGAAATTTCCAGCAAATACAGGAAATATTAGCCTGAACTTTTATAATACTTTACAGAAAAGTCAGGAAATGAGGGCATTTGGCATTTTTTTTTTCTTCTGATGAGGGACTGTCATCTCCCTTAGCCTCAGGAGGAGTATAAGTCTTCAGTAATATTTCTTATGATCTTAAATGTAAAACTTTATATTTTAAAGACAACATTCCTAACTTCCAAATAATATACTTTTGTTTTTCATCTTCCATTTAACTCGAGAGCAGATATTGCAATCTTAACACACACTGCTCTGCTCTCAGAAGTTTAAAGTCTGTCCACTTTTGCTTTAGGCAGAGGGGAATATTCTCACAAAACAGTGTGTTACTAACTTCTAGATCACATCTGTCCATTCACAGCTGAGTAAGAGGAAGTTGTCTAATTATTTGCCTATATGAAACAATATGCATTTATCTATTTTGAGCAAAAATGTTCCCACATGGTTGAATTATTCAATCCCAATCTGCCAAATGTTCTACAAACTAAACATTTGTGCCACTTTTTAATTTCATGTGTTTTTCCTTGTAGAGCCCAACACTCTGAAGAAAAGTCTGAAGTTCTTTTGATCTGAAAATACTTCCTCAAAATCGAGCAGAACACCCTAGTTCCTCACACAGCCATACTACTTATAACAGCACAAGTTCTTCATTTCCTCGTGACTGAGGTGTAAATTACACACACTTTGCCCCATCCTCTCTGACACTGGGTGACAAGCATCAGATCAGCACCTGTTTAAATGCTCACTTTGCACATCACAGAGGACTATGTGGTACACAGTTCATTTATGATATGCCTTTAACAGACACTCTCACTTAATGCCCTTGATTTTGTGATTTGATATTTATATTATGTACTATTTCAAGAAAAGGAAACAGATGTGAATAATTTACCTTTTTATATATGAAAACTTACAGTATCTCCGGGATCTGCTGCTTGCAAAGATAAACACTTATCGTAATGATGTTTCCACTTTGATGCCCCAACCTTAACTGCCAGAAAACACTCACGGCTCTTACCTTAACTGAAGCTAAGGATTCAGATAAATTCAATGTGGCCTTATAATTTCGGGATACATTTTCAAAAACATAAAAAGGCAAAAGAAAATGTGATTTACATGAATTTGGAAGGACCTGTTTTTGAGAAACGGTTTTTACAGTTGCATATATAACTACTTTAAAACAAATGAGTTTATTTGTTTAAAATGTTCTTCAGATAAACAAGCTGGTAGTCAGGAGGGGGCAGTTGAAAAACAAAGAAACTCCACTGATAACATCTCTAGGCACAAAGCTGTTACCCTGCTCAGGTAATAGATTTAGCATGTAATTCACAAGACTCATGTTAGACTTGTGTCATAATGATGTAACAAACACTTACCTTTTTCGTTTCCATTTGCATAATTTGGAGGTTTGTTTTTGTCAATGCTGTTAAAGCTCTGACTTCTCCTGTTTAAATTAGAGGCTCCCTGGCCTTTGCTGCTGCTGCCTGCAGCAGGTACCCTAGAGGGCCCTGGAAGTCTGAAATAGTGTAAGAAAAATTACATCATTATTGTACATTACAAAACGGTAAGGAGCAGGAAGTGCTGAGTAGGGGCATGTAAGTCAGAAATCCACAATATATAATGTTCTAAAATCCATTTAGCAGAAAAAGGCAATAGAAGTGACAAATAAATAGCTAAGCACAATGTTGGAGATCTTCAGAAAAATCTTGTTCACTTTTCAATAAACATGTCCCCCCAAAATTGTAATAATGTAGAATAATTAAAATAAACCTTAACTAAAAATGTCATATTTACCCCATCCTTGATGAATAAAACTTTGCCTTAAAAGTGCTGTAACAATTATGTAAAAAGTAAAGGAAACAATAACACTTAATTTTATGTTCTCAGCATATTAATGATCTATTTCAGTTGTTAAGTTGTTCTTTTCAATGTATAAGGCATTTGTTTTTATTGTAGGTAGTTATGTAGTAGGTTTGCCTGGATATTAATCACAAAAAACATTACTGAACAAGAGGGAATAGCTAATGCTCACTGAATATCTAAGTTAGTTAGCTACACTAATGAAAACATGGTACCAAGACCCAGATCATGAGTTAAGTTATATTTGACTGGTCTGCCTCACACACACACACAAAAAAACCTCTTTTGGCCAGGCTCGGTGGCTCACACCTATAATCCCAGCACTTTGGGAGGCCGAGGTGGGAGGATCATGAGGTCAGGAGATAGAGACCTTCCTAACACGGTGAAATCCCCATCTCTACTAAAAATACAAAAATTAGCCAGGTGTGGCAGCATGCGCTTGTAGTCCCAGCTACTCAAGAGGCGGAGGCAAGAGAATCGTTTGAATCTGGCAGGTGGAGCTTGCAGTGAGCAGAGGTTCACCAATACACTCCAACCTGTGCAACAAAAAACGAAAACAAAAACGTCTTTCATTTACTTGCCAGAAATAAGCATCCAGACTTAGCTGGTTATCTCACAAGTTTGGCCAACTGATCACAGAGGAGATATGACAAGAAAGGATGCAGATCTCAGAAGAAAATCACTGTTAGCTGTTAGCTGGATGATAATTTAAAACCTGCCTACACGTAGTGACAAGAGCTTTAACTACTCTTTGTGTATGAAGGATAGGATACGAGGAAATATAAACAAACTATCTTATAATTAGAGGTGGTTTGACTGAAGGTTATAACTTACTGTTGCTTTATATGAACTATAATTAAACAACAGTTTGGATCATTCATTTCACTGTTAAGCAATTTCCACCTTAAAATTTCAACTATCAATTATGCCATGAATTGTACCAAAAATGTGCAATTATTAGATTTTGATTTTATAATGCTAATATATATTATATAGGTACACTTAATCTATACATTAAAAATTAGAAATTAAGAAGTAATATTGACATCTTTTTTTTTTATTTATTTTTATTTTTTTGAGATAGGGGCTCACTCTGTCACCCAGGCTGGAGTGCAGTGGCATGATTTCGGCTCACTGCAACCTCCACCTCCCGGGTTCAAGTGATTCTCCTGCCTCAGCCTCTCTAGTAGCTGGGATTACAGGTGCGCACTACCACACCCAGCTAGATTTTGTGTTTTGGTAGAGATGGGGTTTCTGCATACTGACCAGGCTGGTCTCAAACTCTTGACCTCAAGTGATCCGCCTGCCTTGGTCTCCCAAAGTGCTGAGATTATAAGCGGGAGCCACCACACCTGGCCAAGAACTAATATTGACATTCTAAGATCCATTTAGAAAATATGATGTTGAAAGTTGTGTTTAGTATTTGCTGCCACCATGTGAATATCACTGTGTACTACTCTGAAAATTTTTACTTGAAAAGAGAAACAAGAATTCAAAATCTACAAATATAGCACCAATTTTTATAATAATCTTTTATAAAATTTTTAAGCAAAGATTATTAATGTCTCTCATATTAGTATCCGATATATCAAAATTTCACAATCCAGTTGTTACATGCTCAAAATTTAACTTACCTTTAAATACTACTTGACCAGACCATTTTCACAGAATATTAGAAATTCAAACCACCTTTAGAAAACGTAAGTGCTTTTATAATAGTAACAATTATTACAAAATAGAATGAATTATCAGGAAAAAAAAATACCAACTTAAAAACAAAAGTGTTGATTTCTTGGAAAGGTTAATAGCTTCAAAATGTGAATTCTATTTTAGATTTTAAATACATATTGCTGATAAATAGTCTCAGCCGGGCACGATGGCTCATGCCTGTAATCCCAGCACTTTGGGAGGCCAAGGCGGGCAGATCACGAGGTCAGGGGATCGAGACCATCCTGGTCAACATGGTGAAACCCCACCTCTACTACAAATACAAAAATTAGCTGGGCATGTCAGCAGGTGCTTGTCATTCCAGCTATTGAGGCAGGAGAATCACTTAAACCTGGGAGGTAGAGGTTTCAGTGAGCGGAGATCATGCCACTGCACTTGAGCCTGGGCAACAGAGCCAGACTCTGTCTCAAAAAAAAAAAAAAAAGTCCCTTTAGCTATTTTGTTAATTAGATATTGTGTCATATAAAAGATTAGAATCTTTTCCAATGATTCCAGCATTTAACTTTTGCTCAAGTGAATCTACAAGGGTTTGTAAATATAGCACAATAACCACAGATGCTAGGAACTTGAAGGACCAGTGATTGCACTATGTAGAAGAACCAGCTAATGAATTTGGCCAAGTGTTCTAATCATAACAAATCTGAGATTTATTCCTGTAGACATAGGCATAGACTTAGAAAGTTCATCTCAAACTCACACATGTAAACAAATTTTGTCACAAAACTTGCCCTGCTTGTAATGCAAATTGACTTGTTTCCAGAAAATAATTAAAATACATTTTAATCTTCACTGCAACCCATGAAGTCAAATGATCTTCAGTCCTCAGAAGAACAAATTAAAACAAATTTAAAAGTACATTTGCTCTTCTCATTACCCTAATTTGACAGGCGGCCAGAGCAGGCCTTCAGATTATTAATCAAAGTAATAAAAAGGGAAATGAGACGAAGCAGAGAGCAGAGAGAGAGAGAGAGAGAGAGAGAGAGAGAGTTCTATTAAAATATAGTACTTAAAATATTTTACACGCCTAAATCTTAGAAGGTGTAATAAAAATGCTCATTGTGTATGGCTGGTCACTGTTCCTTATCTATCACAATTTATATCATTTATCTAGTCTTTAATTATAATTAAAATTTGTCTTTTAAAATTTGTCTCTCCAGAATCATTTTGTTTACTCTGGAAATGAACATAACTTACAAAGCCAAGGCAAAGGGAAAGACACCTACCTCAAGTTAAAGCATCAGAAGCAGTCCTTGTGGTGAAACATTGCATAGTACGATTCATCAATAGAACAACTAATAAACCACCGCTGGATACTTCCCCAGTGAGTGAGATGACACAAAGAATCTCAAACTAATCAGAGGTATAAAACTCTTTTGCTGTGGCTTTATTCAGCTGTTCCATGCTACCATCATGCCTTCAGCAACTTAACATTTTTAAAAAGTCAAATTCTTTCAAAACACTTTCATAGGTCATTATTTTCCAAACAGTATATAACCCACTGTCATTTATTATAACAGGCTGTCTTTATTATACATGTGTCATAAATAAGCAAAAAATTAAACTATTACAGATAGAAGAACAGTCCAGACTGACCTGATACTAACTTCCCCACTAAAATCTACTAATGTTTCTCAATTCTCCATTAAAATGTGCAATAATTAATGCATGCCCATCTCAAAAAGCAATTACAATTTTGTTGTATAACTTCCAGATTATGTGACTTGGAAAGAATTGGGCATTCAAAGTAATGGTTTTCCTGATTTATTCTAAGCCTAGAACCTAGACTTCAGCCCAGTCATAGCACTACGCATAACTAAACTAAAAAGATGCCAAAATCCACTTAATTATCTAACACAAACACGCTCATCCCTGAGACTATGTATGAAAATCTTCCTGGAAAAATTTAGTGCTCTAAACTTCTCATTCCGAAGTGTTTCACCAAAAAAAAAAAAAAAAAAGACAGGACAAAATATCACTGGGTATTTACTTGAATATCACTATCAAACAATAAATTAGAGAATATTAACTGACCTAGTAGGCTTTTTTTGACTGGTTGCAATTCCACTGTGATTAGACTGAGTTGCATATCTGGCTGCCAGACTGTATGAGGAGAAACAGAGAAATTGAATTAAAGAGTTTCTTTGAACATGGAAAGAAAGCACAAACTTACACAAAAACTATGAATTAATGAAATGCAATTGGAACATGTAGAAACATGTATAAAGAACAAATTAATTAGAAAATTATGGTAATGTTATATGTCCAACATGACCTTTGATTGTGAATGTACTATGAAATAATGCAGTGCACACCTTGTCATAGAACCTGTTATCACTAACTTTACAATTACAGCTGTGTAATATTACTAATATTTTAAAAATACTATTATTTCATCATATTTAAAAACTCAACCTTTGTAAATGACTGAAAAACTTCATGGAAACTAAAGTTTCACTGGTATAATGAAAGATCACTTTCTTAAAAAGTTTAAAATGAAAAAGAAGAGTTTGAGATGACAGTCATTAGTTCCTTTAGTAAACTCTTCAAATTTGCTTTTTTCAATCTAAATATTATATTGAAAGCCAAGTGATTAAATAATCTGGTTTCTATCTAATAAGTTATTGCTGGTCCCTAATACTAGATTTTTTTTCAAGGAAATAAACAATAAAAGATGTTTTGTCTAAGGGAAGACCGATACAAAAACTGATATTAAAGTGGGCTTAAGTTCTTCATAAACAAACTTAACAAATACTGATGACAATTTCTGGGCATTCTTGAATTACATTTCTTAATGAATTTTTAAATCAAAATCTTTGTTCAAAGGCACACAAGAAAGCATGATTTAGGTTTGAAGAGCAATATTTTATAAACAAAATGCACATTTAAAGTTCAACTGATCTCTGAGTTACCTAAGAGTTCTGGAATCAGTGTTCGGAAGGATATAGCTAGACCCGATAAACTCAGTACATGTTCACGCACCCTGTGATGGTCAGGGCTTGATGCCTGAATGGAGAATCACTTCCCAGATGAATTGTGATGGCTCTACATGAACCCAGTTGCTGTGCATGTACAGCTTTCAAGGCCTCCAAGGAAACAAGAACAACATGGGAGTGTTGGAATCAGGGTGGGATCACTTGGAGCCCTGCTGCATTTGATCCAATTGCTTCTCTGCCAAGCAGAGGGTATTTTACTCAAGGAAAGGATTTCTTAGGATGATGATGTATTTACTAAGTTAACTTTTACTACACTGAGCTAGTCTGGGGTAGGAGCTTGCAGGTCCTTAAAATTGCCTGGCTCGAGGGGAATATATCCTCATGTAGAGGGAGCTTCTTCAGATTTACAGAGCACATTTGACATGTGATATATTATTTGTGTATAATGCCTTCTTTATTCTAACTAAACTGGGCACCAAAACAACTGCTACAACTGGCTAAACTACCTCAGTAGCAATAATATCAGAGAGTACTTTAGAAATAAAACTCAAACTGCCTCAATTCAGTGAAATCACATTTTTGAAAATAATTAAATAATAAAAACACTCGAAGAAAAATCTTTTGTTAACTTCTCAGTCTACTTGTCAATTCAAGAGTAAGAGGACTATGTCTACCCTATTTTCTCTAAATTGAACACAAATATTAGCAAAAAGGATGACAATGAAACAATGTATTTTCTTTTAGGCAGTTGAAGCCACCTTACTGGTAGCCCCCCTCCTCATTATTTTAAACAAGCACCATAATAGAATTCTTAGAATAGAACCAGAAAAACAACAACGAAGTCCAGAAAGGTTGAATGATTTGGCCAAAATCAGTTTCATTTTATGGTCAGTGTGTGTTTTCTGATTTATTATGTAAGAATACGCTACTTTTAACCTGTATTATTACACCAAACCCTCTCACTGTAATCTCCTTAAAAGGCAGCTTCTGTCCTGCTTTCTTCCACTGGTAAAGCTGTTACCTTGGAGGACACAGTGTTTTCTTCAAGGCTAACTGTGTTCTAAAGTCATTGTGTTTGATCATGTTGGTCCCTGTGCCTCTTTGAGCCTCTCTTATTCATAGACTGACATTCCAGTAAGCTGACCCAATTAGCTAACCATCATTTTTGTCCCCTTTTCTCTTTCCTTTATGGGGTCCTCATTTCCCCATCTCTTAAAGGCATGGTATTTTTCCTTCAAGAGTATGTCCTCATTCCTTAAATACTTTTATGTATTGTTTACTTAGTAATTTATTTTCTATTAAGATTTAAACTAAAATTCTTCCCCTAGAATTAACCTCTGTTCATATTCCCATCCATCAATACCAACTGAATGAAAGACTTGTCCATTTACATGAGCTTCAAGCTCACCATATCAAACTCTCCATTTTTTTAATTCCCCAGGTCTCAATAAGCTCCTTCCTTAAATTTCTCCATTTGTATCTATAGGACCACAATTTTCTTAATAATGTAGCCTGAAAATCTCAATAGCTGACTCTATTTCCCTTTCAATTATTACAGAGGAGAAATCAATACCTAGTCATGTTAATTCAAACTCTACAACTCCATTTGTACCTATGTTTTTCATCAATTCCCATGTTTATCACTCTAACTCAAGCCTTTAATACTTCCTGCAATACCTCTGACCTAGGGAAATTCAAATATTGTATTGCTTATCTAATTAATTCTTTAGAATCGAATATTAGAATGGAAATGAATGTATCTAGGCTTGTGTCTTGATATTATTGTTTGTCTCAAATGCAGAAGTGAAATTACAAGTGAAGGAAGCAAAGGCCAAAGACATAAATTTTCAAAAACACGAAGCAAATTAGTTTAGATTCAAAGTATATTTTGATATTCAAGAACCTCTATAAGGTATTGTTTTTTTTTTTGTTTTGTTTTGTTTTGTTTTGTTTTTGAGACAGAATCTTGCTCTGTTGGCCAGGTTGGAGCGTAGTGGCATGATCTCTGCTCATCGAAACCTCCACCTCCTTGGTTCAAGCAATTCTCCTGCCTCAGCTTCCTGAGTAGCTGGGATTGCAGGCACCCACCAACACACCCAGCTAATTTTTGTAGTTTTAGTAGAAACAGGGTTTCGCCATGTTGGTCCAGCTGGTATCAAACTCCTGACCTCATGATCCACTGGCCTCTCCCTCCTAAAGTGCTGGGAGTGCAAGTGTGATCCACTTATCACAGCCTGATAAAATATTCTCATGCTTCTATGCTTATGTTCTACTATCTTTGTCACAGGATAAAACTCAAGAGGGGTTTTTATTTCACTTGAACTTTTCTATGTCTCTGTGCCTTTACTCATGCTATAACTCCTATGGGAATACTTCCTAACTATGTGTATTATATCAAATTCTAACCATTTTTCAAGTATCGCTTTAAATTTTTAAATTATACCAATTCTATGCAACATCTTATCACCATCTAGACACATATTAAATCTCCAAGCTTTCACAACTATGCTTTGTACCCTTTTATGTAATGAAACATTTTAATTTAACTTTAGTTATTTATATTTATAAACATAACAAGATTTCTTCAAGACAATCTCTTCAATCAAATGTACCAATATTATCATGGATATTGGAAATCTGCCTACTCTTGTCTCTTAAAAATAAAACTAGGCTGGGCACAATGGCTCACATCTGTAATCCCAGCATTTTGGGAGGCCGAGAAGTGTAGAACATGAGGTCAGGAGTTTAAGACCAGCCTGGCCAACATGATGAAACCCCGTCTCTACTAAAAACACAAAAATTAGCCAGGCCTGGTAGCATGTGCCCGTAATCCCAGCTACTTGGGAGGCTGAGGCAGGAGAATTGCCTGAACCGAGGAGGTGGAGGCTGCAGTGAGCTGAGATTCCACCATTGCACTCCAGCCTGGGTGACAGAGCAGACTCTGTCTCAGAAAACAGTAAATAAATAATAAAATGAATACATTTTGAAAACATAATGTGTCATATGTCATCAAACCAGAACCATAAGTGTTGTAACAGGAAGTATATTATTAATACAATTAACAGAGACAATTTTTCAAAGATCTATATTACAGAAATCCAATAATAAAAACATAGACAGTGGAGCACTCAATAGGACAAATAACCCAGTTTCATTAACAAATAAATTGCAAGAAAAATTATGAAGTGAAAACCTAGAGAGTCTTATAAGAACGTAAAAGCAATTGTAATGCATAGAAGTTTATCAAAATTCTGACTCAAATAAACAACTGTTAAAACTTTATGAGAAAATTTTAACACTAGGATGTTAAGTGAAATTAATGTTAATATTTTTAAGTGTGATAATTATTTTGAATTATTGAAATTGGCCCAAATGTCCCATGGAACTGATGTTATGATTTCTTTTGAATAAACATAGAAATTGATTCTCACAGTTTTAAAAATTGAGAAACTTACATTTGCTTTATCTGAGTTTCTTTTCTCTGGAAACTGACCATCAGCCCTCTTAGATAGTATTAAGGAACTGAAACTTACCAGATAACCACATCTAGACAATGAGATGCCAGGCCCCTCATTTGTCATGATTACTTTCTTACCCTCTGCTTTTTTCTTTTCTTTTTCTAATATATAACCTATTTCCTGTTGACCAACTCTTCTACCTTACCTTTCCCTAATTCCTGTTTTTTTTTTTTTTTTACATTTCTTCCCCAATATATAAACCCCAATTTTAGTTGATTGGGAAGATACATTTGAGACTGATCTCCCATTCTTGTCAGCTGCAGCAACTGAGTAAAGCCTTCTTTCTGATCAATTCTTGTTATTTTAGTGATTAGCTTTCTGTGCCACAGACAGCAGGACCTAGACTAAACCCCTGATGTCTGAATAACATTGTAGGTATATTAAACATAAACTCTATCTTTCACAGCTATATCTGTAAATTATTTTTTAAATAAAATGAGGTGAACAGCTGATTCAAAAAAGTCAATAGTGGAATTAGGAGCTTAGACTTGTTGGATATAAATTTCAAAAAAGATAAATTGTGAGGTGATAATGGTTAAGTCAGATTGATGGGTCCATGAGAAATGTAAATGGAATTTAGTATGTTTACAAAAAGTAGAATAATAACTATTCTTATTTATTATTATCCTCTAGAAACTACAACTGCTACAAATGCCTAGTCTAACAAAAAGAATTAATATTCTCTATATTGATTTATTTATAAGGCAACTTCACTATTCCCTTCGTCTATTTTCCAGTATATAGAATAAATATTATTTCACCAATTAACCCATGGGTCTCATAAATTTCATGATTTTGTCTTTTATTTTTCATGATCTCAGCTACTAACAGACTATATTATGCCAGCTATTTCTAAGAGGCACCAAGTCAAAAGTCACTGGCCTATAGCTACATAAGGGTCTACTACTCTCAGATGTTTATAGATCAAGAAGCATAGACTCCTTAGAATCCTTGGAAGAACAATATCTTTTTCCTTCTTTGGTTGGTTGGTTTTGGCTAGCTCTTTAGCTTCCACAGGAAGCCCAATGGGCAAAGTATTTGGTTTGGCATAATACCTAACATTTCTGTAATATTATGTGATGTTAAAGGCACTGTACACACATGTATGTGTGTATATGTGTAAGTTAGTGAGAAATTTGTTACTTTCTGGTTCTACTTACAGTATTACTGCCATCCTGTTTTTACATTCTTAGTAACTACACTTAAATGTCTGTTACCTCTCTCTGTTTCTGTCTTTTCATGTGAAAAGAAGTCAAAAAGAGCAAGAGAGCTTAGTTGAACGTTCGCAATGTTATCTAAAAATTAAGCTATTACTGTAACCTTAAAAATCACTGGCAATCTAGGGTAGACAGAAATATCAAATTTTCTGTTTCAATATGCCTCTACTTTTCTTTCATTATTTTTCTTTCAAACTTTCACAAAATCAGTCTCTCCCCATTTCTTTCATTACTTGTTTGATCTAAATCTTTCTTTCTTAAAAGCTTTATTTTTCTAAACATCACTGTCTATGCCTCCCTAGACAGCAGAAAAGCATTTTATCCTCCACAGTGCTTGTAACACCATTTCCCAGGTTTCAAGTTTATAACATATTAGTAACAAAGCAGGTGAGTAGGCATAGCCAACTTGCAGAGTCCCAGGAAAACAGACACAGGTGACATGTAGACACAGCTCTCAGGCAAGTGGAGGAAAATAAACTGAGTCAAAAAACCAGTAAACTAAGGGATTTTAGATTTCTGAATTGAACAGTGCTTTTTTTTTTCTGAAATTCTGTACGATCAGACTCCTTCTAGCTTATGGGTGGGCAAAAGATGTCAGAAACAAAAGCACAAAAGAAGTAAGTATTTTGAGACTCAATGTGGATCCTCCTAAAGGAAGTATGTGATCATCTTTCTTTCTAGTGAAGCGGAATATCAAGGGGATGCTTTTTATTTTTCCCAACATGGAAAGGAAGAAGAGAAAACTGTACATAGTCAACTATTTTTAAAGTATGGAATTAATCTGGTGATCAAAACACAGCAGGATCCAAACTGCCAGAGCTTCTTATTTCAGCTTTACTGTAAATCATCGTGTGGAATTATAAAATCCATTTATTATAAGAAAATAAAGATTCTTAAGGTAAACAGGGCAGAATCTGTGGTTACCCATTTTTACTAACCATTACAGCCTTACTACACAAAATGGGGTCTGTAGACCAACAACACTGACAAAACCTGGGACTTGTTAGAAATATAGAACTTCAGATCCCATCTCAGACTTACTAAATTTGCATCTTCATTTAAACAGAATATCCAGGTGATTCCTATGCACAATAGAATTGGAGATACTGTGCTCTACAGAATATCCACAGAAATCTCCTTGGAAGGAGAATACTCACACTTTCCAAAGTCAAACAGCATAACCCAAAATCTCAAGCCATGCCTCTTCTCTAGATGTCAGCAGTCTCCTTATGGACTTCATCACTGTAGCATTTCTGACACAACGGCCACTTCTCCAACTATTACTCCTACTTCCCAAATACAGGTTCACTCACTGTCACCAACCACAAAACTTCATGCTGTTATCATATATATTTTCAAAATTATAATCTCAATATCAGCTAACCTACTCCTTCCTTCTTTCATAGCAAATGTATATTTCAAACCCCAATGTAAATCCTAAACTTCAGAATCCCCTTTCTAATATCTCTTTGATAGCTCTTGAATATTGTATCTGGATGGTGTGGTAATTAATATGGTTAAGTATCTGTCTCCTAAACAGACTGTGTTGTTGTCCAGGGCAGGAATTATGTTCACTTTTCGCATTCTCAGTCCCTATCATGGGGCTGGTATATGTTCAATAACTAAATAATTGATTGACATTTACTGGGTGGCATTGTCAAATTATAGCATGTTGTATTTCCACCTTCTAAGCAAGGAAAATTGTTCCAAGAATGGAATTATCAGAAGTATGTTAAAGGAGGGGACAGAAAGACACTAGTCATTATTATATCCTTATTAACTGGCAGCAATTTACATTTATCTTATTCATTCCTCACAACAGTCCTGCAAAGGTTATTCTATATATTCAACTGACAAATATGAAAATTAAGCCTTTAAACATTAACTCATGCACATTTTACACATTTTGTAAATTACAATGCTGAAATTTGAACTTTAATTTGTTAAGATTCCATAAGCTATACTCTGTTCTCTTGTACCATATCGCCTGTATAAATTATCAATTGAAATATTTTTATTGCCCTATAGATTTGTGAAGATTTCCAAGATATTATAGAATCTGTATAGATACAGAATATCATCTCTGCAAGTATCAAACAAATCTACTTTCAAAAGATATTATTTGACATTCAGAGAAATAACATTAAACAACTTCATTCCACTCTACGTAGAAATCAAGAATAAACAAAACAATTTTAAGGGGTAAAATAATTGTAGTGTTGAACCAACTGTTCTCATAGTCTTACAAGCAAACATTATCATTTAAATTTTTTAGCAATGTTTTACTAAGACCTAATAAGTATGGGACATAATGTATAATTAGCCACTCCCCCATCCATTAAGACAGCAATAATCAATCACGAAACTTTTTTTTTTCCCCTATGGTAGCCTCACAATCCTTGGCTAGGATTCAAACAACCCTTATTACACAACAGGAATTAGAATGAGAGTTAAAATATATTTGTATCTCTTCTCTATGTCTTCATAAACACAGAGTTAAAAAATTTGAATAACTACATGTAAGGTTTTTGTAGATGATCTATTTATGTTGCAGTTATTCTAATGGCAGACTCCCATGCAGAATGAGGTCATATATATGTATATATGTATATGTATATATGCACATCTGTATATATGTACATATGATCTCATTCCTTAGTTTTAGTTTTCAACCTCAAGAATCAAATTTGCTTCAACATAATACACATACAGAATTCTACAAATCACCAAAATATAACACCTGAACTTCATATAATATATCAATTTTATCTCTTTGGATTCCATCAAGCTTCTTCCAAAAAATCTCAGCTGAGAAAGCTGTTATTTGAATTGTTTCGACTTATGCCTATATATTGTGATAATTATAAATATTTTTAATTTTCTTATTCATTCATTCTACAAATATTATTCTAACACCTAGTATTTTTCCAAGTTAGAACCTAGACAGCCACAACAATTTGCAAAGGAATTTGGTTTTTATTCTGATTGCAGTGGGAGACTACCAAAACATTTAATTGCAGAAGAAATATTAAGATCTTAGATTAAATAGTTCCTTTCCTTAGACATGTAAGAGTTAACTGGGGAGAAATGAGATTGGGAGCTGTTAACAAGGCTGGAAACAGTTAGACCAAATAGGAAATCATGGCTAAAATTCAGACAGGATTTGATATAGGCCTGAATGAAGGCAGAGGCACAGGAAATAGAAGTAAATGATTAAAATAAGTTATAATAGTGGATCTAGGAATTGAAAGAAAGGGAAGAATTTAAGACAACTCCTGGGCATCTGACTTGACTTGTTCTATGTACAATAAAGTTACATAGAAAAGAGTGTGAGAAAATGAGGTTGAAAATCCTTTGTATGGTGTAAGAAAAGAAAATTGCGATTCAGTTATGTCTACATTCAAAAAGTGGAAAGAGAAACAGGAAACACTGGGGAAATTGATATTCAGGAGTAAGTAATCCCACCTTTAGAGTGGTGATAGGGTGAGGAGCCCTCAATGATCTTATTCTAATGATTCACTTATATAGTATATACATTTGGATATTTAATTAATGAACAAATAGAAAAGCAGCTTCACATTCCCATCATTTTCAAAGTGGCACATACACATAGATGTTAGAACACCAAACTTAGTTCAGTGTTCCCCTTATGAAGACAAACATGAAGACTCATTATACAGTTGTCCAATAAATGAATCAATGTAAAGACTTTTACTGACCACCTCTCATGTACTGGCACTGTGTTAGAAATATTTAATTTGGAAAAATTTGGTTAAAGTGTACAGAGATTACTGTTTCATTCAGAGAACTGTAACCCCTAAAACCATGTACACTAACTCATATTCTTCATAAAAAGTATAATTTTATATTTAATGGAAATCAAGTTCAAGTTTGGAAAGAGAAACAAAAGTATTTTGCAGATGTGCAGAAATTATACATGAAATTATCTTCTGTGAATTAATATGTTGCTAATCTCTAGTTCATTGGTTAATAGCAAGGAATCTAGAGCCAGATGTCAGCTCAGTGGCTTTCTGTGCCTAGTTTCTCATCTATTAAATGAGGATGACAGCTACCTAAAGGTTTTTATGAGGAACAAATTGTAGATCACTTAGAAGGGTGTCTGGTCAAGATAAGTGCTATAACAGGTTAAAAAAATGGACAACTGACAGTCTCTGGAGGACCTGTAAATATTGTAATGAATCCTATATGAATTTTAGCCACTATTACCCTGCACACCTGCACTTGGAAGTCTTCCTAATATCACCTCCCTTGGTTCTCACTTACCACTTTTGATGTTACTTTATTCTTACATGAAAGCCCATAAGCATGGCTCTTTCAGGACAATGGCTGAGCTTTTAGCTGTGGCTCTTGGTCTCCCAGTTTAAAATTACTTTGGGAATGTGATTTATTGAAATCATATACAATTAAGTCTTATTCTCTTTCAATATTTTATGTATACTATTCATTATTATTGTTTCCCAAAGTCAACAATACAAGTCCCATAGGACTTAGCTCAGTAAGAAATCATCAGAAACTGTCCCAAAAGGATACAAAAGAACCACCATTTCCAAAGCAATACACATAGGTGAGCCTTCCAAAACATAAATCTTAACACTGTACAGAATCCAAAAGTGTCTTAAATTCAGGACTGAGTCAATGTTTTGTTTTGTGACACAGTGATTAGATGAAAATATGTTCAATATAGTTTATTTATATTAATATTTCAACCAGAGTTTTGTATTTAATTTGTATCTAGATTTCAGGAATAATTTGAAAGACAAGAACAAAATGTCTCAGAAGATGAAGCATTTCTCAATAGAAAAACAATTTTCACTTAAGAATTTAGCAAAAAGTTATCATAACTCAGTACATTGCAAAACAAACAAAAAGAACATTCTCTCATTCTCCTGGTTTGTTCACTTCACCTGCAAATGTTTGTGGTCCCCAGAGTTTTATGTTGAGCTCTCCTTTATTTCCCCTATCTTTATACTCTTTCCGGAGCTATTTCTTCCATTTCTTTTGTTTCAATCAATAAAACATAGCTAAGCTAATGTTCCCAAGTCCATATCTCTGGCTCTGGCTACTCTCCTGGGCTCCGGAGCCACATTCTAGTCACCAAAGTTCCATTAAAATCTTAAACCTAGGAAGGCCAAAGCTAAATTTTTTCTCTTCACCTCCTTCCTCTCATCTGTTTCCCCTATTGTATGATAATTTCTGTCTTACTGAAAGAAATCATATTTCAAGTCATCAATGAAAGTAGACATGTGTTATCTTTTACCCTTACTTCTAATCAGTTACCAAATTCACTGTTCCAGTCCAACTTTCATGTCTGCAAACATTAAACTGTTCATTTTCTTGCCATCATAGCAGTGTCCCTCCCTATTCCTCTGCCCAAAGCAGATCTTTTCTCTATGCTCTCACCAGGACAATATTTCTAAGTTATAAATAGTCTTACACTTCCTCTGTTAAAAATTTCTCAAAGCAATTTTCCTTTACATTTACCAAGTAAGTCCCAGCCTCTAGGCATAGAAATCACAACTTCCACAAACTGACCTCTGCCTACTTCTCCAGGCTGCTCTCTCATTATATGCTGTGACAATTTTAACACAGGAATACAATAAATTTATTGCTCATTCTTCCATTGGGAGGTGAGATCTTTGTGCTATCCACCCATGTCTTAGAGTCTGACTGGGCTTGCGGCTGCCTTAACCACTAGAGCTACCATGTGAGAATATGATACCACTAAGGCTGCCATGATGGAGTGGCTATGTGAATTTCAGTTAAGCTCCTAGACCTGTGAGTAAAGAAGTCATCTTGGAAGCGTATTCTCACCAGCGATATTCTGTCTGTCACCAGTTTGTGACATCCCCGTCATTCCATCCTTCTCCATTGCATGCTTGGACATAGTGAAGCAAGGAAAAGCTATCTTCTCTGTGCCCCATCTGATTCCTTGGCTTGCAAAATCCATGAGCATCATAAAATGGTTATTGTTTTGTGACATTAGGTTGTGGGGTGCTTTTGTAAAGCAGCAGTAGATACCCAGAACCCATTTCTACTTTAACTTTCTCCTTACCCAAATAACTATGGTTTTCTGAATAAGAAAATGGCATTTTCATTGTCGGTCCCTTTATATGTGCTTTTTCTCTAATATTGGTCACTGAGTAACTTGTGTTCTGTTGAATTAATTAACATGTCTATTAAATGATCTGTTTAAATATCTAGGTACTTTATAAGGTTGTGGGCAATTTGAAAAGTAACATCATTTTATCATTTTATCTTAGCCACATATCCAACATATCTCTTGGCACATGGTGAGGGTCAATTTATTTGTGGAAAGGTCACATTTGAACTCTCAAATCACCAGTGGAAAAGAACACAAGGTACTAATCTAATATATAATTGATCAATAGCAATAGTATATTTCATTAAGCCATATGGTATGCATTGACTCTGCCCAAGTAGACAGTGGTTGGTTCATCAAAACAAAAATCAGGTAGAGAACAGTAATTTTTAAATGAATGTGTTTAATACAAAGTAGTTGAATAAGCTATATTTGTCAGAGGAAAACAGAATATAAAGGTAATCTTTCACATTACATAGGTTTTTATAACTCTTTATCTATATTAAGAAATTTTATAGAAAATCATTTTAGAATTACCCTTGTTTCCAGCCTTACCTATTTACCCTCTGTCTTAGAGTCACATAAATATATCATAAGAGAAGAAATCCCTATTGAGAAGTTCTATATAGTGACACATTTAGTACTCTTGATTCCCAAAGAAAGAAAATACCATGCTTAATTATAATATCATGTTTGTTTTTTAAAAAACATTATTCACAAAGAAACAATGTGAAATATAAAGAAACAAATCCCAGAGTATAAAATAAGGCATTTCTTGGGTTTGGGTTTTAGTGGGCAATTTTTATCTCCCAATTTTCTCTTTAATAATACTGTCTTATGTTTAAAAGACAGAAATTATTTCCTTTTAAATTCACTGAAAATGGCTTGAGCATGGAAATAAAGTCCCCAAGATATATTATAATGAAATATATTTTTTAATGTCTTATGTTAAGTAACTTTAGACAAAAGAACAAACTTTGAAGACAATTAAATATATTCACTAAAGGTTTTTAAGATTGAGATAGATGGAAATAAATTTCATTATATGTCCTATGATTTCTTGGGATAGAAATGAAACCATATAAATGAAACCATATATTCAGAATTAAGATTAAAAGAGTTCCTTAAACCAAATTATTTATTTAAAGCCTTCTGCCGGCTCCTTGTGAACAGCCATAAAATGATAACTAACAAGCTATTAGCAGTAAGAAAGAGAGACGTTATCTAGCCACTTCTGCAGATATATCTTTGGTAACTCAAAACTATATGTGGTCCTTAAAAATATTTAAGACATTTTGCAAAAACTGTCCTTGCTGCAGAATATATCATAAAATACATTCTCCGTTTGCCAAGAGTTCACTGAAAACAGTTATTGCCTAATCCATAAATAAGTCAGAAACAGCTTTTATCCCCATGTGTTTCTTTTTAGTAACTGGGTGGCTGAAATATCATCTGAATTGCATTTGGGACAGGTTATTGTGATAACTTATGTCATTAGTAAAATATGGTATGCAAATATGTTATAACCTTTGTCTTAAATTTTCGCAGACAGTTAATAAGGCCACCTGCAGGGTCTGCTTTTATGAGATCTGAAAACAGTAACTAAAGAGACACAGGCCTGTGTAACATATTATGGCATCAAAGTCTCTTGCTCTTTTAGGAATGTCAAACTTCAAGATAAAGGACAATTCAGGAAACAGGGTCATATTTCTTTCACAATATCACCATAAATTAGATTTTCCACAATGCTTTTACTTACACATAGTTCAAAGTACTATGCTACAATGCTGGTCTGTGGATGTTTTTCCATTTTCAATTTTTAGTATGGAGTAAAATTATATCTCAATACATTCAGAGCTTCATTCCAAAAGTTCATGTGAATGTAACCATCTTAAAAAACTGGAACTTGAATATTGGTAGAAAAAGTTATTTGGTGAAACTAAAAATTTAAACTAACTTAGGCAAAGACCACACGGATCAGTGAAAAATCAGATTATTTAATACTTCTAAAAACTTAAAAAGCATTGTAGTCATCATAAAATATGTTAAATTATTTCTTAGCACATATGTTCTGGAAAATGACATTTATTACATTTATGAAATGAATATAAAGTACGTGAAGATTTGTGAGAAAATCTATTCTATCAAGTCCTCAAAATTGGGCTGCTCTCCATTTACTGCAAAGAAAATATAATCAACAATATAATCATATTCAAACCAGCCCAGCTGTCCCAAAGCCTGGATATTTATGATTTCTTTTGAATAAACAAAGAAATTGACCCTTCTAGTCTTAAAACTTGAGAAACTTACGGTTATACTATCCGGGATTTTTTCCTCAGGAAACCAACCATCAGGCATCCCAAACAGTGTCAAGGAACTGAAACTTACCAGATAATTGTATCTGGACAATAAGACACCAGGCCCCCCATCTGTCATGGTTGCTTAACTGACCACCTGCTTCCTGTTGACCAACTCCTTTATCCCTCCCTAATTCCTGTTTTCCCACACATAGTCACATTTCTTCCTTGCCATATAAACCCCTAATTTTAGTTGAATTTAAGACTGGTCTCTTCTCCTCAGCGGTAGCATCCAGTGAAAGGCTTCCTCCCTGGCAATATTCGTTCTCTCAATAATTGGCTTTCTGTGCAGTGCACAGCAGGATCTAGACCAAATCCTTGGCGTTTCAGTAATAATATTAGTAAGAAGTGGCTGGGGTTGGCCAGGCGCGGTGGCTCACCCCTGTAATCCCAGCGCTTTGGGAGGCCGAGGCAGGTGGATCACGCAGTCAGGAGATCGAGACCATCCTGGCCAAAGTGGTGAAACCGTGTCTCTACTAAAAATACAACAACAACAAAAAAATTAGCTGGGAGTGGTGGCATACACCTGTAGTCCCAGCTTCTCGGGAGGCTGAGGCAGGAGAATCCCTTGAACCCAGGAGGCGGAGATTGCAGTGAGCTCAGATTGTGCCACTGCACTACAGCCTGGGCAACAGTGCAAGACTCCATCTCAACAACAACAAAAAAGAAGTAGCTGGGGTCACAATATATCGCTGATGGGTGAGCATTGGTCTAGAGTCTGCCACACAGCAGAAAGAGAAGGCTTTTTATTAAAAAAAAAAAAAAGTCTTATGAGACTGAGGTATCAATCAGAAAGAGGGAGGCATTTGGGATGGTCAGAAATAGAAGCACAGAAAAGGGTATATGAAGAGGTATATGTTGAAAATGTGCCCTTGACTAATGGTTAATGATTCATAAGTAAGACTAGGTTGCTGAAACATGCATATCTCCTAAACCTATTTCCATGATCACCCAGTTAACTCTTGGTTATAATTTGGTTTTCCATGTAGACTTGGCTACAGAAAAATAATTTAATGATCCTACTGACATAATTATTACGCTTGTTTTTTATTTTTAGTGTTTTCTTTTTCTTCTCCCATTGTTTGTTAGAGGAGGAATCTCACTCTGTGCCCAGGCTGGAATGCAGGGTTGCAATTATGGCTCCGTGCAGCCTTGACCTCTTGGTTTCAAGCCATCCTCTCACCTCAGCCTCCCAAGTAACTAGGACTGCAGGCACATATCACCAACTCTAGCTAACTTTATTATTATTATTATTATTATTATTATTGTATTATACTTTTTGTAGAGACAGGGTCTCACAGTGATGACCAGGCTGGTCTGGAAATCCTGGCCTCAGGTTATCCTCCTGCCTTGGCCTCCCAGAGTGCTGGGATTACAGGCATGAGCTACCATGCCCAGACAATTATGAATTTTGAGACAGTGCAGTTTTTATTAGAAGTCAGTAATTTGAAAAGTTATTGACTTATAATGAAAAAAGGCCTATAATTAATAATATGTTTTCTACTAAAGACTAACCTCAATTTTTTGAGGCTGAAGCGCTGATGTATTGAGATGTAATTTTACTCCATATTGAAAATTTTAATTAATAAATTCAATAGTTATTAACATCTTATGAGACCGACAGCTTAATCAGAAAGAGGGAGGCTTGGGATATTCTGAAGTAGAAGCATAGAAAAATGAATATGAACAGTTAATAGTTACTGATTTTATTAATTACAATTTAAAAAATTTACTAAAAATTATAAAGACTGACTTTATTAATCTGTTTTCTTCTAAAGACTAACCTCAAAAAGTTGAGATCAGGTTACTCTTTAGTAGAAAACAGATTAATAAATGCAGAAAACAGATTAATAAATTCAATAGCTATTGACCTTAATACATTTTAAAATTTTTTAATAAATTTTAACTTTTTGATGTTAGTTTTTACTAAAAAATATTAATAAATAATTTTATATGGTATAAAACTGCAAATGAAATAATTATATATATTATCGGTGCTCTATTTGAGAAGAAAGTGTCTCATACATGCCAAATACTTAGTACCTGTGGTTAGAATCAAATTTCTAGTGTATGGTAGAAAATATCTAACAAGGCCATCAGAATGTCCTGTGATAAAATTTTAAATGAATTAATCATAAATTAGTTATCATGAGTCGCAGCTCTATTACAATACACATTTCACATTTCAAAAACAGTTTGATAGGACAAATACTGATATTTAGGGCAAAAAGTATGTCCTAAATTCTCTCTTTTTTTTTTTTTTGAGACAGAGTTTCACTCTTGTTACCCAGCTGGAGTGGAACGGCATGATCTTGGCTCTCTGGCTTACCGCAATCTCCACCTCTGGGTTCAAGCGATTCTCTTGCCTCAGCCTCCTGAGTAGCTGAGATTACGGTACAGGCATATGCCACCACCCCCGGTTAATTTTTGTATTTTTAGTAGAGACGGGGTTTCTCTATGTTGTCGAGGCTGGTCTCCAACTCCTGACCTCAGGTGATCCATCCACTTCGGCCTCTCAAAGTGCTGGGATTACACG
Source organism: Plecturocebus donacophilus (assembly GCA_004027715.1). NCBI lineage: Eukaryota > Metazoa > Chordata > Mammalia > Primates > Pitheciidae > Plecturocebus > Plecturocebus donacophilus. Next base: position 43,295 of record PVKP010002281.1, read on the forward strand.
CATGAGCCACTTCCCCTGGCCTTAAATTCTTAAATTATGAGTTAGTCTAATACTTTCAACTGTATTTATATTCTCACAATTCTTTTGGAAAAATAATATACATTATGATGTTTTTATTTTATACCTAGAAAATTAATTCTGACTTTTTTATGAAAAGTAAAACTAAGAATTTTTTACAAACAAAACTAAACCCAAACCAACTAACTACCTGAACAACAACAACAACAACAAAAGCATTTTAAACTATAATAACCGAATAATCCCAGAACAACAAATGCTGGCATATAGTGATCCCTTGGTTTACTTGGACTGATCTCCCCAAACTGTCACAAAATGAGCTCTGGACCTTATTCAAATTATCTACTATTTTATGCATAAATTCAAACAAATATCACCTTTCACTAGACTTTGAGAAAGGCCTATAGTAGGGAAGAATCAGACTGTAGGTCATCATTCTGAAGCACACACACACAAACACACACACACACACACACACACAAATAGCTCCTATCTAAACACTCTATTGATTTTCAACTTTTAGAGTCAACCTATCCTAAAAGCATGGAAGAATCAGGTGTGTGTACAAAATAGATTAATCTTATGAACATTGATAACAATAAGGAAAAAGTGCCAATAATAGAGATTGGAAATTGCTGGTGGATAGAGGAGAACCAAACCAAAGTGTTAATGTCCCGGTTTTACAAAATAGAATACCAAAAGATACCTACAGGTGATTGAAAAAGAAAGATGTTATTCTACTATATAAAGTTACAAAGTCAACCAATAAAAGAACTAAAGATAGTGGAGTATAATTATCTTAGCAGCACTCTAAGAAAGATCTGCCTTATTTACTAGGTTTTTAAACTGACATACACAAATTGTTTATCTCCATCTGTAATTCCTCCCTCTCATTCTCTTTTGTACAGATTCCAATGAAGTTATCATAGCAACTACCTCACTGAAAGAGCTCTCTTTGAAGTCTCCAGTGCAAAAGCCACACGTCAGTTCTCAGTCCTTATCCTACTTACAGGCAATATTTCATGTAGTTGACATTCTATAAAAAACAGTTAGAAACACAAACTCTGTACTAGATTGCCTTGATCCCATATATAGCCTAGTCTCTGTGAAACTGTGCAATTTAATTGATCTTTCCATTTTCAGTTTCCTTATGTGAAAATTAATATTAAGAATATGATCCCTACATCATACGATTGTCGTGAAGATTGAGACAGTGAATGTATGTATAAACTATTTAGAATGATTTAGAAGGGCCTCCATGTAAGTTATGACTATTAATCTTTCTCTCCATTGAACACTTTCTGTACCTGCTTTCCAGGACATCAAGTTTTAGTTTTCTGCCTACTTTACAGGTTCTCTTTTTGGTCTCCTTTATCAGGACTTGCTATCTCCTTGATCTCTAAACATTGATAAACTCCTGATCCAAGGCCTTAGTTCTCTTCTTCATCTATGCACAGATTTTGGTGACTTAATTATGCCTAGCCTCATAGCTTTTTATTGTTTCTACGTGCTTATTTTTCCATAATTTTTATCTATGGGCTCCATCTGTCCCTTAAACCCCAGTCTTGCAATTCCAATGGCCTCCTCAATATTTCCACTTAGATATAGATGTTTCTTAGATGTTTCATCTCGTAGGGACTTTACATGGTCCTCATTAAATTTAAATTAGCAAAAAGTGGCTCCCACACATCTGATTTGCCCTTTTCTGGTTTATTTTTCTACATCAGCTGTCAAATTACTGGTAAATATTTTAATTAATTTTGTATTATCTCCAATTGCTAGAATGAAAGCTTCAAGACAGCAAAGATTTTTTTACTCTCTTTTGTCTTCTGCCTAGAAAATTGTCTAGAACATACTATGTGCTTAATAAAAATCTGTAGACTAAATTAATAAGAGTGGGGAGAAATAGGGAAGTGTGAATTGAAAGATAATCATCAAATCGATGAATAGAAACTAGTGGTAGAAGCATTGTATTTAACTATACAGAAGTAACTACTAAAGAAAATACCTAAAATAATTAAAGGCATTATTCTGTGTATTTAGACTGGGCATGAAAAGGACTGAACATTATTAAAGTATTTTAATGGAAAATTATTACTTTATTATTTTTATATATTTAATGAAAAATTATTACTTTTTAATTTTTACATATTTAAACTTAGAATGGACAGACATGATTAGAGAAAGAGAGAAAAGGGAAAACAGTAATGAGGTTGACTTAAGATTTTCAATGTGGGTCAATGAACTTTAGTATCTTCAGAGAAGGAAATCTGGAAATAGCTGGTTTGAGCATCTATTATATGCTATGTTGTGCTAAGTAAGCATTTTATACATAAATCATTTCATCTGGTCTCCTCAACACCCTTATGAGAAAGTTACCACCATTCCAGCATTAGAGGAAGAACACTGGGATTTGAGCAGGTTAATATCACATGGCCATGGCACTCCGCTGGGAATTGCAGACAGGAATCAAACCCATACTTGCCTGATGCTACGATAACCAAAATCATTTGGCCATGCCACTCCACTAAGAATAGGCTACCAGGACTCCAAACCATACTTGCCTGACTCTGAAATAACCAATACAGTAAAATGTTTAATCTTTACCCACATAAAGTGCATCCAAGAATACTGACATAGGGGCAGGTGTGGTGGCTCATGCCTGTAATTCCAGCACTTTGGGAGGCCGAGGCAGGTGGATCATCTGAGGTCAGGAGTTCAAGACCACCATGGCCAAAATGAAGAAACTCCATCTCCACAAAAAACAACAACAAAAAATTAGCTGGCAGTGGTGGTGGGTGCCTGTAATCCCAGCTACTAGTGAGGCTGAGGCAGGAGAATTGCTTGAACTCGGGAGGCAGAGGTTGCCATGAGCTGAGATTGGGCCACTGCATTCCAGCTTGGGAGACAGAGTGGGACTGTGTCTCAAAACAAAACAAAACCAAAAATACTGACATAGATAAAATCTAATTTTTATATTAAATATATTTAAATTTTTAAAAATTGATTACTTGGTTAAAGTCTTTATCACTCCAAATATAGCCAAATATTTTATTGTAATAAATTTAAGAAACTTAAAATCTGAGTCCTATCTTTACTTTAATATAATTTTAATCTGTAACAACCAAAACACCAGTGTTACAATATAACAAAAGTGTGTGCACATGCACATTCAAACTTTCTCTCTTAATATTACACATTCTGTTTCCAAATGCAATCATTTAAGAATAATTTCTTCCTCTTCAATTATTTATCTCTAGAAATAAAATCCTGCTTTAAATGATGATTTATAAATATCCCTCTTCTTTTAGGTTTTCTTTTTGTTTTGTTTAAACTTTAATTGATTAACTGACTTTTTTAAAGAGCATATGATAGACCACAACACAGAACTGAATTAGGCAACTAATTGAAGCCAGGTTCACAGGGGCTTAAATTACTAGAGCCTTCCTGTCATCTTAAATTAAACTTCCTTATATACTCCTCCAGATTTATAACCTTTGGCCAAAAAGCTGTAAACCATCCAGTTTCAGAGTGAGTCTCCCAGAAAGAAATAATGTTTCCTGGAAAAGATACCCTGGAAGGCAAATGTCCTCTATGGTAAGGGGGTTCCAAGAGCAACGTGTGTGGTAGGGGTCACGGGAACCTTGGAAAGGGGCTGCAAGGGAACAGACAAGTCATTCAGAAAACATGTACCCGGGGATTTCACAATTTAACTTGTGAGTCCTGTAGGAGCACGTTCGTCTTAACTGAAAGTGGACACATTCTTGATTTGCTCCTACAAAATCAAAAGCAGTAGGCTACATGATCATCTGCAGAGATCATGATCATTCAAGTTCCCCAAATAATTTTATTTTTAGTTCAGAAGGATTTATCACTGGTTTTGCCACCTCTATCATCTATCTATGTAATCTCTTACCTCTCCTTACATATTCAATTTTCTTCTTTATACATGTTTTAATTGTATACTACATAAACTATTTATTCACATGATTTAATAACCACTATCTATGAGTTGGTAAAATTCATCAACTATTTGATAAAAGAAAGGAAAGTCATTTCATAAGATAAATGCATTTATTTTAAGAAAAAGCATATCTTTTAAAAAAGCTTTTAACAAAAAATTTTATCTTTTACATGTACTATCATCCTAACACCTTGTGTATAACTAAGTCAGTACATAAGAAAAATCAAATTTCATTTTATATTTTCTGCACTGAAAAGTTTTTATAAGATATTCTTAGGAAAAATCATGCATTAATTTACTGAGTATTGTTGGCTAGTATGTGCCAGGTACTGCATAGGGTTTTAGTGAAATGGAATTTTCCTTAGCTTTCATGTCAACTAGAGTTCTAATTGTCAAAATGTGACATATGAAAGTGTAAGATTCACATAAATAGCCTAGGATGAAAATGAATTTTATGAGTTTTAAAATTATAGGATTTATTTTTACATTGTTTCCTAGAATAAGAAATAGGATTTTCTTCATCTCCCAATTAATACCTTTGGAAAATTACAATGATACCAACCCTTATATATAATTTTTTAGCATTTTATATTAAAACACTTCTCATTTCCCCTTTTGGTTGGAGAGAAGAATTTTTATCTACCTTTTTCAAAATAAAAAGAAAATTAAGGACTATACAGTGAACTAGTTTTATTTATTATATTAAATAAATGAAAATAAGATGCTTAATATTTTGATATATAGCAAAATGTTTAATCTTTACTCACACAAAGTCCATCCAAAAATACTGACATACATAAAATCTAATTTTTATATTAAATATATTTAAATTTTAAAGAATTGATTACTTGGTTAATCAAGTCTTTGTCACTCCAAATATAGCCAGATAATTCCTTGCAATGAATTTAAGAAACTTAAAATCTGAATCCCACTTTTATTTGAATACAGATCCAAGTCCTGGCAGTCTGATTCCAGAAGGGAACTCTTAATACTTAGAGCTCTAGGTGCCACTTGAGCGGGACACACATGCATGTACACTTATGCACACACACCCAGTCAAGCTCACATATGCACCTAGGCACACACAAAGGTGGAGAGGGAACTGACAGACAGGAGAGCAGAGTTTGTTGCTCTATTCTTTCCTCTTGGTCCAGGTTTAATTTTTTTCTCCTGTATATTTCAATCCAAATTTATGTTTAAATGAAAGCTATTCAAATTGAGTAAAAATATCTGGAGTTATTTTCAAAATAGCAAAATCAAATTAAAAATTAATAATGTATAAAATAAATGTTGTGAAAATATGTAGAATTATGACAATTTATTTTAAACAAAGAGAATAAAACAGAAACACTTTCACAGAACTGAAACAACATACCCTAAGAAATTTTTATTAGTCTACAGAGAAAAATATAAGAACATTTTCAGGCCAAATATCTGGAGAAGTAGAGCAAGTTGTCATTTAAACTATTTACTTGGAAGGAACTTTGAAATCAATAGAAGGCATCATAAATCATGATTTATGACTCACACCTGAAGCAAATGAAAATAAATTTGTCACTAGGATTTTTTTCTACATTAGTTATTTTGGTTCTAACACATAGATACTATATTATGTTCCTATGCATATTATCATTATGGGATTTTGAAAAATGCTTTAAAAATATTGATTGCTACAGGTAAGTCCACATAAATTTTAATTCATATATTAATGTGATATACCAAATCGATCTCAATGAAAATAAATATTAATGTCTTAAATATCATATTCTTTAAAACATGTAACAAATTCAACTAAAAGTAAGATTATTAAAAGTAAGACTTGAATTTTTCTATGTTAGGGTCCTGAATACAACTTTTAGTGAGCTATTACTCTATAAACATTTCTTAAATTATCTTTCAATTCAAAAAGTAATGATATCCAATTTATCAAAAGAAAATTTTGCTAAGAGTCTACCTCAGCCTTAAAGGACACTGTTGAAAAGAATACTTTTCATAAACTTGTAATGAAAAAATTGAGACATCCTTCCACAAAATAGTATAAAAACCATGAGTATTATATATGGCTTTATATTTATAAATACCCCATGGTTTCACAACAGCCATGTATGTCCTGCAAGAAGAATAGGAAAAGAAACATTTTCCTAAAATAGTCATAACTACCAAGAAATTCTGGGCAAGAAATTCTGGACAAGAAATTCCACATGGAAGATACAGAAAAAGAGTGAGGTAAAACAGTGTCAAATGATATTCCATATCACTTCCAGAGTCAACATGCTTTACACAAAATAACTTTATTTCCTTTATTTTTTGGCTACTATTCTTGTGTCTTGTTTATTTAAATTGCTTAAACCAAACTCTAGTAAATATTATTACTGGCACTTTTCAGAATCCATCTCTTTGTTCCAGTTATCCACACAAATAATAATAATATATAAAACACTATGTCTTCTACTTTCTCCTTCTCTATACTTACGAAAATCTAAGAAACTTATCCTATAGAGATTTATTTTCCACTATGACTCTTGTACAATGTCACTTGATATAACCAAAAGCCACAATGAGCCTAAAGAGCAAATATCTGTATTATTTTATAATAAAAAATATCCCCATCACTTCATAAACATTATATAATATGCTGTGTTTTTAGTAAAACTATTGCTTTTTTATTCATTTAAAAATTTACTGATGAGTAAAAAGCTACCAAAGGGAATAGAATTTACATGGTTATATAAAGAAATAAATATTGTTTACCATGAAGTAACAAAAGAGGTTGACATGAGGATTGATAAATGAAAGATGATTTCTTAACAGTTGAACAATTGAAGTAAGTGAGACAGATTAAGATGTAGTTCATAATACATTTTGGAACATTATTTTAATTGTTTTGAGTCATTTCTAATCACCAAACTCAGGGTTAACTTAGTAGGTTCCAAGCTTGAATTCTAAGGTGGACAAACTTAAGTATTTATATTTGTTTGACATGTGAACATATTTTCAAAGATGATAAAAGGGATTTTCATATCCTCTCTCCTCAAGAAAAATAATCATAACTATTTACGTAATAGAGGTAACTAACCAATACCCTAGTCATTGTTCAGGGAAAAACACAGCAGTTTGCATGAAAGCTGTTAAGTGAAACTTCATTCTTTGATCATTATTTTTTGATATGGAAACTATGCTAGACTATAGTCTAAGTTATTCCATCAAATACTAATCTAGTTGTTGCCATGAAAATATTCTGAGGATGTGATAAAAGTCTATAATCAACTGATTTTCAGTAAAGTTTATTTTAGATAATCTGGATAATGTCTGTCACCCAGGCTAGAGTGCAGTGGTGTGATCTCGGCTCACAGCAACCTCTGCCTCCCGGGTTCAAGCAATTCTCTGCCCTAGGCTCCCGAGTAGCTGGGATTACTGGTGCCTGCCACCACGCCCAGCTACTTTTTGTATTTTTAGTAGAGGCAGGGTTTCACCGTCTTGGCCAGCCTGGTCTTGAACTCCTGACCTCGTGCTCCACCCGCCTCGGCCTCCCAAAGTGCTAGGATAAGTCATGAGCCACTGCACCCGGCTGAAAGTTCTGCTTTTTATAAGCAGAACTGAGGCTTCCTTGAGAGAAGAAATTCTACCTGTGTACTGCAATTTCAGTTCACAACAAGAGTTTTGCCTGCCCTCCCAGCTGAGCTGCCCTTCAGATTTCATACTTGCCTAACCAGTATGCACAATCATGCTAAACCAATTCTTCACAATAAATCTCTTGCTATATATCTTTTACTTGCTCGGCTCCTCTAGTTGAACACTGACTAATATAATTCTAAATTGGAAAAAAAAGGCAATAAAGAAAGAGAAAAGGAAGTTGTTATGATTTGGGAGCACTCCACCCCCAGCTGTGTCTGCATGTGCCAAAAGATTCAAGCCAGACAAATAATACATGTATGTGCATACACAGACACACACAGACACACACACACACACACACACACACACACACACACACACACATCAGAAACAGTATGTTCCCAAACTTCAAACTCCTGTATTTAACAGACCTGAAATTCTTGACAGACTTAATTAATGAAAAGCATCAATGAAAGGTAACTTACACAACAGGAGACTAGGACTCAACAGCACATTCTAAATACTTGAGTCATTTGTAGAAGAAAGTAGCCATGCCACGTTACTTACACCAAAGACATTTTACACTTTGGTACAGAACAACAATCTTTAGAGAGCAAACAAAATATGTCACCCAAAAGATGATAGATGTTGCTTATCCAAGCAAAAGAAGAGTGGTTTTAATTTCTATTACATGAGTCAAATAACCCATCACACTGATACAAGTACATAAGTATGTTTTTCAAACTCGTGGACAATAATTTGTTAAAAACAAGTTGTATCTACACAAACGGTTTGAAACACACTCCCTACTTTTTCCTTACCTGGACTGCATATCTTGTTGGGTTTTGGCCTGAGTGGCTTCCGATGGAGGGGAAGCGTGAGTAACTCGCTGCTGAAGTTCCACCAAGGACTGATAGTACTGCTGTTGATGGTGTTGTTGCTGCTTGTAGCGAGACAAACTGAAAAACAGCCCTAGAATGGCTTTTAAGTTTCCATTTCTTATTTCTGTATGAAATGAAACACACACACACACAAAAGCATCATATATATTGAATGTCCCTTTTTAATAAATTAAATTCTAGATGCAATCATCTTGAAATGAATCTATGAAGACAGAAATACAACTTAATTCTCTCAGTCACTGATTCAAACAAACTTGAATTTCTGAAACATGTTAACATTTCCAAAAACATTGAATTTCAGGGAGAGAATAAAAGGATAAAAGATAAAAAGAACAAAGTACACTCAGAAGTAATATTCTTTGTTGACCCCGAACTACATTTTTTCTCCAGTTAGCTGCTTCTTGGAAATAAATGAACTCTTTCTTGTGCTATATGGTTTAGCATGTTGTTTTCCTTACAACTGTTGCCATCATAGCAGTGGCTATGAACTGGAGAAAGAAAGCCACTTAAATGTTGGTTATCCTGCATTTATAAATGTTGATGACGTGGATGCACCTCATAACACCAACTGAACTAATTGCAATCAAATTTCTAAATGACCTACTCCCCAACTCATTTATGCATATTTATGTATGTATATATTTTCAAAATATATATCCATATGTATCAAAATATATATGTGTGTGTGTATGTATATCTTCCAGAAAACAGACATATCAATTTTTAATGTTCCAATTATTTTATTTTTAACTTATGCCATATATTAATAAATAACAAAGATCAGCTTATATTAGATTACACAACTGAATAAGTAGAAATCCTTGTTCTAACAGATGAAGCTCCTGTGTAAGATTTTCAAATATTGAATAAAAAAATTAAATTTACAAGGAAGGCCACACCTAAGCCTACCTTTTTCTCCTGTAGTTATAACTTTAAACATAGGAAAAGAGAAGGAAGTAAAGCTTGAAAGCAGGCTACACAACCTATAATCATATTTTAAGTAAAACTTGCTGTTGGCGATAAAATACATCCTCCTCTGAGATCAAGGTTTATGTCCCCTTTTGGAGTTTAGGAAAATTAACCAATTCTTTGGATTTCTTGCTCTCTGATGGTTTATCACATAACTCAAACTATGCAGTAAAGTGATTCATATAAAATGACCCTCTGAGTTGTTCTATTTTCCCCCAAACATTTCTCACATTTCTCACAGTTTTTGTCATATTGAAGACCTGCCTTCATCAATCTGAGGCTATAGTGAAAGTGTTAATTTTCTCCTATAAACCTGAAAGATTTTGTTTAAATATATATATTTTTAAATTATTGTTTTATTATTTTGCATGTTTCATTCAGAAAGTAATTTTTGAGCATTCATATATTTTTTAAAGATGAATAAAAATCAATAGGCTTATATTAATAAAGGTTTTCGTAAGGAAGAGATACAAAAAGTGAACAAATGGCAGCATTTCTAGCCTGCCTCTAACTATTCAGCAACATATTATCCTGGGGAATTTTATTCAAAGGTTATTCTAAGTTACAGAGCTACCAGTTAGGTTTGAACCTAAACTCCTTGGCTATTAAATGTATAATTTAATTATATATCATAAAATATAAATATAAAATAAATTTAAATATCAGTGTTCTCAAGTATGGCAAATTTTACCTTATGTATAATAAGCTTTTGCAAACTTTTACCACCCTTTATATGTGAAAGTAAAATAAATTCAGAAAAAGATAAATGCCAAAACTTGTTCAAGGTTTTCCCATTTTGCTATCTTTCATTTTAGTGATTATTTTTTGAATCTTTAATGATTTAAAACATTTATATATAACAGTGATTAATACTGTTAGTTCTACTTATTTAAAAACTCATAGTGACTTACTTAAACTTACCATTTTGACTATTACAACCAACTTGAATATATTATAGAAATGTTATTGATAAAATGATATTTAAGACTTAATTAAAATATTTGACCTATATTTATGCCCATCCAACACTTGTCTAATTATCTACGTACCTACTTAAGAAATCTAATTATACTACACACTAATAATAACATAAAGATGTCTTGTTGATTCACTCCCCTCCCATATGCTTGGTTATGACAAGAACAGTTCTGGCAGAATATGGAAACATTTAAATACTTAAAGCACATAGTGATAACCATTATGCTTATGTTTCAGTTATCTTGAAGACTTCACCATATTAAGAAGCTGTATACTCCAATGGTACATTTCTTACTTATAAAAAATAATTTTAAAACATTGATGCCATTTGTGATAATTCAGTCATTCTTTTTCTTACCTTCAGCAGATAGACCTTGAACATTTACCCCTCTGGCTGCTAGAAAACTAAGGCAGACATCAACATTTTCAATCTGTAACATGAAAAGTAGTGAAAAAGAAATTTAGAGGATTATATTTTAATAAAGACATGTGCCAAAATGAAACCAGAAAGAACGATAAAGAATGAATAGTTTACATTCATTTCATACTAGAAGTCTTAACCAGAGTTTAACTAGAATTATTTTGGCTAATTGCAGAATGAATATAAAGCTTTCATTGTCCAGCTGGTACTTACAAACAATTCATAAAGGCCTGATCAAGAATGGCATTCTTGCAGATTAGCAACCCACCTACTTAACATAAAACTGGATTTTGTACTTTGCAAATAACTCCCAGTGAAAGCATCCATACACATTGAGATTGCATGTACAAGTCTTAGAATGTTAGGATGTGGGTAATTTAGATTCAACCACCAATATTTGTTAGGTATGTCAAAAGATAGATAAGATGGACAAAGGATTAATACGATATGAAAATGAAGCATACTTTCATGCTAAACGTAGCAAATCTTTATTTTAAAAATTGTAATTGCATTTCTAGAGGTGAATTATCTTCTGATTAAATATAGGTGTCATCGTTGCTATTTTTAAAGGGTGAATCCCATCATTTTCTTTTTCCTTTTTGAGACAGAATGTTGCTCTGTCATGCAGTCTGGAGTGCAGTAGCAGGATCTCAGTGCACTGAAACCTTCACATCCCAGGTTCAAACAATTCTTCTGCCTCAGCCTCCTAAGTAGCTGGGACTACAAGTGTAGGCCATCACATCCGGCTAACTTTTTGTATTTTTATAGAGACAGGGTTTCACCATGTTGGTTAGGCTGATCTGGAACTCCTGACCTCAAGTGATTCACCTGCCTCGGCTTCCCAAAGTTCTGGGATTACAGGCATGAGTTACCACAACCAGGCCCCATGGCTTTTAAATGGTTGATTTCAATGTGATTACCAGTTTACAACCATTTGTGGTGAGAAGAAAAAAAAAAAGATGACAATTATGTCAATTAAGATGTTGATCTCAATATTGATCATGGCATTATATAACAGTCACTCAACTAAGACTTGTTAGAGTATAGAAAGTTAAAAAGTTCCAACTCTTTGTGATCTATCTTCCTGGATTTTGAGGTATTCTACAAATCTTAAGATTCTACAGTAAAGAAGAGATTTAAAATGAATAACTTGGCAAGCTATTATTGTCTGTCTTACTAAATTCTCATCAAAAGCTATGCATGAGGACCCACAGAGTTCTGCCAATGTCTTCCCTAGCTTAGCTTCATAGTAAGGTCAAAAATGTCTCTTAAAGAAAATAAAAAGAAAAAAATGGATTCAAGAATCTATCCTTATAAAACAGAGAAACTACATTCCTTTAAATTATAATTTCGTATGAAAATTGATAATATCCAATGACATGCTTTTTGCTTAATAATGACCAGAGCCAAGGTATACTTATTTGCTTTGAGGGGAAAAAAATCTTTACATTAATTAACTTCAAAGTAAGTTTTACTGAAATTATTCTACTGAATAAAGAATAGAGGCCAGGTACAGTGGCTTATGCCTGTAACCCCCGCACTTTGGGAGGCCAAAGTGGGTGGATCATGAGATCAAGAAATCAATACCATCTGGCCAATATGGTGAAACCCTGTCTCTACTAAAAATACCAAAATTAGCTGGGAGTAGCGGTGCGTGACTGTAACCCCGGCTACTTGGGAAGCTGAGGCAGGAGAATCCCTTGAACCTGGGATGGGGAGGTTGCAGTGAGCCAAGATCAAGCCACTGGACTCCAGCCTGGTGACAGAGTGAAACTCCATCCAAAATAATAATAATAATAATAATACAGTTGAACATGCTGAATACAACATAATACAATAAATCTGATTGTTCTGCCCATTAGCATCTTAATATCCAATGAGGCTATAGTGCTGAGACATATATTAATTCTTTCCTTTCATCATATTTCATTCTGCTACTAGCCATAAGATTACATAAGGAAATAAAGGAGGAAGTATGATAACAAGAAACGAAGTAAGTTGGACATTCTCTATTTACCAAAGTGTTCTTTTAAATGTATTTCTTTCCAACCCATTAAAAATTAGTAAAAGAAAGATGCCAAATAATTATTGTGGATTAATATTAAGAAAGAGAATGTGATGGAATATTTTTAAATGTTTGCAACAGCCATCCTAAAGTTCGTGATTTCTGTGCAATTATATGCCTTTTACAGAAAAAAGGAAGATTTCTGACCCAAATGTGATTTGCTATAAAAATATTAATAGGATATCATTACCTAAAGTTTAGTTACTCGTATTATGTATGAACAAGTTAGCTCATCGAAAATACAGAAAAGGGCTGTCGAGTCTGTCAGTAAGTTTGTAAGATAATTTTTGTCTACCATTTAACCAGCATGTAAAATAAACTGATTCCTAGATTGGGTGTTAGACACAAGTCTCTCTCCCTCACCTTGCACCACAATCAGAAGGGGAAGGTAAAAAGGCTCCAAAAGAAGGAGAACAACAAAAAACTATTGAAAATACACTCTTTTTTATTTTCAAATTTATTTATCAGGAGCATTCAACCGTTTGTACTATTCTCTCATAGTCATTCATTATAAAGACCAACAATTTAAGATAGTCAATTATGTTCCCCATTATTACCTGAGAAGGTATGTAATAGCAACAGATTAAGTACTTGAATACATAGTTTCCAATATGAGTATTAAAGGCTAGTCCATTAGAGTTCATTTATTTGTTGTTAACAATTTACCAGAATTTATTTTCTCACAATGTATCAGCATAATAAACATGACTTTTAAGAAAATAATACCTTTTCCCCACTTAATTCTATTCATTCTATAAATTCAGTCACATTTGTTAGTACATTCTATGCTATATGTTTTACAGTAAAAAGAAGTGGTTTTAAGATATCTTATTAAATGTCATTTATATGCTGAATTTCTCACAAGAGGCATAGTTTAAGATAATTTGAGTGGATCTTTAAAAAATAAAATAATATTCTCTGGTTAATAATTTTATTTCAAGAAATTCTAGAGATTATTTTATCATTTTTTAATATCGATTTCCCTTAAACATCTCCTAGTTATTATAAATAGATCTAGTATAAACACTGTTTTAATTGCATTTTTTCATATTAAATGACAATTGTCCCTTAAACTAAAAACCTCTAAAACTTTTTGGTAACTTACAAACAGATAAAATTTATTTTACCATCAAATTGAGCCAAGTAATTGTAACCTGTTTTATTTTCTTTTATTATTGAGTCGGATATCAAACTACCAAAATTTAAATTCTATTTTAACACCAATAATTTGGGTGAAATTTTAATTAGAATAACTTGATGTGCTTTAATACTTTCTAAAATATTGACTGTGACCCATAGAAAGAAATACATTGAATAGCACAACCCAATATGCATATTCATAATTATAATGGAGACAAAGTTTCACGGAATAAAACTTAACTTTACTAAATTCAGGTTACTGTGATACTTCCTAGTGCACTGTACTGTTTTCTGTTTAATCGATTTAGATGTTGTTTAAAATCTACTAGATGGATTTCAAGGTCCATTAATGAATGGCAATCCACTATATGAAACATACTGCCCTAAAGACCAGAGTATTGCCATGCCTATATCGCCTCTTTTCTGGTGGGGTTTGTAGCAGGTAGTACGCAGTAGGAGGCATATTCAAGGGTAGTGACAAAGGTAGTAAAGTGACAATGAAGGTGACGAGAAATGGGCAGATTCTGGATGTTTTCTGAGAGAATTGTATGGGAAGATTTGGCATTTAAGAGAAAGAGAAGAGTCAAGAATAACTCCAAGGTTTTGGGCTTTAATTATAAGAAGGATGAAGTCTCTATCCACTGAGATAAAAAAGATCATGAATGGAAGTAGGTTTATTTTTTGACATGTTGGCTGGTCCATCAAACATCCAAAAGGAGATGGTTAGTAGGCAGTAGGACACACAATCTGGAGTTCAACTGAGAGGTTGGAGTGAAAATCTAAGTTCAAATTTTTTGGTGATGTGAATGAAGTCTTGAGGCTGTATTATCAACAAAAGAATGTAGACATAAAAGATAAGAGGAACAAACACTGAGCCTTAGGATATTATCATTGGAAAGAAGAGGAGGAACAAACAGAGAAGACTGAACAAAGCCACTGGGAAGTATGAGGAAAATCAGGAAAGAATGGAGTACAGAAAACTACCTGAATAAAAGATTTTAAAAACAAGGGAGAGGAGCTCTACCAAAAGCTGCTGACAAACCACGTAAGACAAGAGCTAAGAGCTGACCACTAGTTTTAGAATTAAATAAATTAATTCGATAAAGGTGCTCATAATAGTGCTTATCAAATAGCAAATCCCAAATATATAAATTAAACATTATTAAAGTATATAACATAATATACACACATATAAATTAAATATTAAACTATATACTACATATTACATGTGTGTGTGTTTGTGTGTGTAAAATATATACATAGAGGACTAGCCAGAATGTAAGTGTGTGTGTGCATATATATATAATATATACACTCCATGGAATATGTATATCTACACATATACACAAAATATATACATATATGTATATTAGGTATATATAATATGTATATATTATGTGCATAATATATATACACATAACATATAATGTACATATACATAATATACATGAAATATATACATATATGTATATTAGGTATACATATTTTATAATATATAATGCACACTTTAATATTATAACTAATATGTGATATAATTATATATGTAATATATGTGTAACATACATTATTAACATATATAATATATAATGTATTACATATGTGTAATATATGTTATAATGTTATTAAAGTATATATCGTTATGTACATTACATATATTAATGTATATATCATGATGTATACTTTAATAATCTGTAATATATATATATGACTAATCAGAACATATGCTTTATATTGATTCTTTTTAATTTTGTCTCCTACTCTCTCTCCAGTCTAAATGTGTGTCTTAGGTGATCTACAAACAATTGCTGAGGAAATAAATGAACTATAACAAGGATAAAATAGTGTTTTCATGCCTGAAGCAGTCAAATAAAAAAAGAGAAATAATTAAACTCTAATTGGAAATAATATTAGCAGTCAAATTCATTATGTCTCCTGAACATTGACCCTGATGAGCTGACTTACTTCTATGGAATCCTAAGCCTTTCCTCTGAAGTACATGAACTCATCTCTGCTGGTGGGAACAGGCATCTCTCTTAACACATTTACCCTCCTACCTCCAGGACCTCACACCATGCCAGGCACAATCAATGCTTAATGCATTATTGCTGACTGTCTGAATGAATTAATAAATTGACCCATAGCATCAGTTATATAAGCTCTAATAGCATTTGGCCTGCTATATGTTCCAAAACTTAGTTTTTGGTCTTTTCCTTTTGTAGGGTCAGGGAAGAAATTCTACTCTGGAGTAGAAAGATGTTGATAAGAGTAGAAAACCAAAACCTAGGCTGGGCTCGGTGGCTCACGCCTGTAATCCCAGCACTGTGGGAGGCCGAGGCAGGCAGATCACAAAGTCAAGAGATTGAGACCATCCTGGCCAACATGGTGAAATCCGGTCTCTACTAAAATACAAAAATTAGGCATGGTGGTGCATGCCTGTAGTCCCAGCTACTTGGGAGGCTGAGGCAGGAGAATTGCTTGAACCCAGGAGGTGGAGGTTGCAATCAGCCGAGATCATGCCACTGCACTCTAGCCTGGTGCCTAGCAACAGAGTGAGACTCTGTCTCAAAAAAAAAAAAAAAAAAAGAAAGAAAACCAAAACCTGATCATAACAGGCAAATGAGTGAGAAATAGAAATAACAATTAAAAGCATATCATATATATAATTACTTAGAAGATTCAGTTAAATTTTACACATAAAACACTTAGCACAATACAATGATACAATGTACATAGTAGGGATTCAATAACTCAAAACAATAAAAAATACCTATTATTATTATTATAACAGTTTTTAATATTAATGGAGGGTAACAATGCTAAAATGGTATAAATGTTGCCATTTCACAACATAGCCTCTTTCACTTTCAGCATTACATAGACTTTCCTGAGAATTATCCACATCCTATTAAACTCATATCCCAAAGTTTTAATCCAGTGGTTCCTAAACTCTGCTACATTTAAGAATCAACTGAGGATCTTTTGAAACCATAGATGCCCAATTTACACTCTCATAAGTTAAATCAAATGTTAGCAGATAGGAGCCAGTTTTCAGTATATGTTACAAATCCCCAGGTGATTCCAATTTGTAGCAAAACTTGTAAATTACAACTTCAAACTATGTTCTTCCAAGAAAGTAACTGGAGATAATTTCAGTTTACTGCCACGTGGATGCAGGAATTGCACTGTTCACAATAGAGTAACACATTTTTCTTATCTGGACCATGATACTATATAATTCATGTGTTATTCCTGTGATATTAAAACATACATTCCTTTAGAGCAGTAATACAAAGAAATTCATTATGATTTCAACGGACACCACATTTATCATTTGACTCAGGTCATAGTCACATTCTGTCACTTATAGTCACTCTCAGGGCTTTTATTTGACCTTTATTATGTCAGCCACAATTTAATGTCAAGCACAATTTCTTGGGCCCTTTTTTCTACTTGAGGCTTACCTTTTATTGGCATGGAACACCTACTTCCCCTCTCTTTTTCATGTTAAATTTAAGCATGGCTTGATAACTTTAAAAATGTTGGCTGTGTAATGAAAATAAAATGAAAAGTTTCTGAGAGCTGGATCCAGTCATTACTTTCAGAAGTATCCAAATGTATGGATACATTGAGCCTTGAGGTTTTGATATTTCATCAAAATACTTAATGTTATCATAATGCCCTAAAGAAAAACACAGTGTCGTTAGAGTAATTCTTAAAATGGACTGTCATTTTCATTATTATAGAAACTAAACAAATTTAACAGAAATTAGTCCATATTTTTAGAACTGAGCAGTTTCTATGTATATAATTAATATTAGCATCCTGTAGCACCAACATTTTTTGTGTACTGTCAAACAAACCAGTTATTTATTTATTCATCACAAATGTATTAAACAGATTATACCTGAAAATGTGCTCAGTGCATCAATTTAAAGACACAGCAACTATTTTCATGTATTCTAAAGGGCAATGGATTCTTTCAACTATTCACATAAAAATGAAACAAACTTTTCAAGGGAGAAATTTTTTTGATTGTCTAATTTTGTAGTTATATATTTATACTGACCCTAACATATTTTCTAAATATGAGCATGTCTAATTGCTAAATTACAGATTGGGTTTCAGATGAGAAAAGGGAGAGTTTTCATTACCTTCACATGTGAAAACTCAAGACATGTACCAGTATAATTTTAACTTCAATTTTTTTTTGAAATCTGAGGATTAACATGTGTTGTTGACATGTCAACCAGAGAGCATGTATTAGAAATACTGGTATTGGCAGGGTGCAGTGACTCACACTGTATTCCCAGCACTTAGGGAGGCCAAGGCAGGCAGATCACCTGAAGTCAGGAGTTAGAAACCAGCTTGGCCAACATGGCAAAACCCGTCTCTACTAAAAATACGAAAATTAGCCTGATGTGGTGACAGGTGCCTGTAATCCCAGCTACTCCAGGGACGCTGAGGCATGAGGATCACTTGAACCCGCAAGGTGAAGGTTGCAGTAAGCTGGAATCATGCCACTGTACTCCAGTCAAGGGCATAGAGCAAGACTGTCTCAAAAAACAACAACAAAAACAAAAAACAACAAAAAAAGAAAAAAATCTAATATTTGTTCATTTCAATTTATTCATTTCAGTGCTGAATATACTATTTTAAAAATGTAGGGCTTTTAATTAGCACAGTTGTTTGTTGAACTCATACACTTTAAGCTGTGTGTTTTATGACAGCCAGGCTTTTAGCATTTTTTACTGCAAACATAACCAGTTTCAGGACGTGTAATTGGAAGCATCTATCACAATATTAACAAAGTAGTAGCTTGTCTATTCACATATTTTTACGCTTACTTATGGATAATGAAAATTATAGTTGGTACTAAATATCAAGATATGATTAATAACCTCCTTATAGTTTGTGATTAAATCTAAACTACCGCACAACACTTAACATCAACTATCAACTGTTTATTATGGTCAAAGAGCTCTGCTAAATGGTGAAGGGATATAAAAATGAATGATAAGATCTTTGCCTTTGCAAGCTTGTAAAATAGCTGAGGAGACAGAAAGATTCATAAATGGTCATAACGTAAGACATAACATGATAAATTTCAAAAGAGAATTATAAACAACTCTGTAGAGAAGCGAGAATGGAATTATTGATTTCCACTACAGATATGGGGAAAGTTTCACAGAGTGTCATTTAAACCTAAAAGTTAAGTTGCAGCTGGGCTCGGTGGCTCACGCATGTACTCCCAGTATTTTGAGAGGCCGAGGTGGGTGGATTACCTGAGGTCAGGAGTTTGAGACCAGCCTGGCCAACATGGTGAAACCCAGTCTCCACAAAAAATACAAAAATCAGCCAGATGTGGTGGCATGTGCCTGTAATTCCAGTTACGCGGGAGGCAGGGGCAGGAAAATCGGCTTGAACCCGGAAGGCAGAGGTTGTAGTGAGCCAAGATCGCGCCACTGCATTCCAGCCTGAGTGACAGAGAGTGACTCCGTCTCAAATAAATAAATAATAAATAAATAAATAAGCTACGCTGGTAGACACGCATCAGGAGGAACAGTGCATGCCACCTAGAGCAACTATAAGGAAAACTATTCACAAAGATGCTGGAGAACAGATGGCGTCAGTCCTTATCTTCTGCAATTATGCTTATAGGGCTGACTTTGACCTGGGATTTAAAACACTGTGTTTTCCATTGGACTCAAACCCTGCTACAATGTAAAAAGTTAAATAATCATAAACCAGGTAACAGGTATAATACCTTAAAGATTTATTTATCTCTATATAAGAAATGCATCCAAGTTAGAACATGGCTAAAGTGCTAGATATTGCTGTTGCGAATCATACATAGAGAATATCTGAAAGAACATAAACCAATTCTAACTTTGGCTATTTCAGGACGGTAGATTCTTTTGTGACTTGTGCTATTTTTGATGAACTATACTTCTTATTTTTCACAATCACCATGTAATACTAGTGTCATTACATAAATTAAATAAATTAATAAAATTTTAATTGAAAATAGATAAGATGGTTTAGTTTGAGCAAATGCCAATGCAAACATTGAATTAAAGTAATTACATAGAATTTATCCTAAGATTTTAACTAGAGTTAAATTTTATTTCTGGAGAGTTGAAGTAAAATACAGTAATATTTTTGGTCAAAATTTGTAGGATGTTTGTTTTCCTTCGCTCATTTAAAATTTATTGATTTGCTGAGTCATTTCCAAGCCCTTAAAAATACATAGTTTTATAGGCAATGGAGGTAATTCCAATTTAATGTAGTAAATGTTATGATCACAGAAACAGACCCCTAGAAAAGAACGCAAAGGGTTTATTTTTTTTCTTTTTCTTTTTCTTTTTCTTTCTTTCTTTCTTTTTTTTTCTTTTTTTTTGAGGCAGGGTTTTACTCCCATCATCCAGGCTGGCTTGCAGCAGCATAATCTCAGCTCACTACAACCTCTGCTTCCTGGGCTAAAGCAATTCTGCCTCAGCCTCCTTAGTAACTAGGACTACAGGTGCGCATCACCATGCCCAGTTAATTTTTGTATTTTTAGTAGAGATGGATTTCACCATGTTGATCAGGCTGGTCTTGGACTCCTGATCTCAAGTGATCCACCATCCTCTGCCTCTTAAAGTGCTGGGATTACAGGTGTGAGCCACTGCAGCCAGCCAGAAGGGTCTATTACTGATCAGAGTCCAAGAAGACTAGAAAAGGAGAAAGTTATTAGTAACTAAGTCCTACCTACCATAGTAACAAAGATATATTATTTTGAATCTGTCATTACTATACCATCTTACAATGATAACAGTGTTGATCAGAGAACTGTATTAATACGCCCAAAGTCACACAGAGCCCATGTTCCTAACCCCCACATTTTGCTGCTTTGAGGGACACCCGAGTTAATCCCTGAGAGGTTAGGAAGTGTTTGCTGGAGGAGGGGATGTGGTAAGAGGTGAATGTGGGAAGGAGCTGTATTGAACTGGTCATGGTTGAGAAATAGTGTAGATTGAGGGATCTGTAAGAGTTCAGAATAGCCAGGAATATTGAGTTGACTATCATTTAACTCTTTCTCCATAACTTCCCATTGTTTACCATTGTGAAACTGCTCAAGAGGTTAGTAGCCTTCAAATCAGTTTGAAGAACATGTGTAGAAGGGATCAGGCAAAAGGGGCTCCAGAGCATGAATCCTGAAATCTAGAGAGATAGCGGTAGGAGACATGGCCACAGAGATAAGTGGGGGCTCAGTGAGGAACATCCTCCAAGCCTTGCTAAGTGTCAGAGGCGTGATCTTAAGCTCAGATATGTAAACGTGTGCTTTAACCAAAAAAAGGAAATGATCCATATTGCATTGAATACATCCATTTAAATGACCATACAGTACATACATAGATTTATTAACAGCAATAAAATTTTCACAAATCAATTTTTACTCATACTGTATCTGAAATCACTCTAATTTTTTTAAAATCCTATTTTAGTATATTTCATTTTTAAATTCAATTGCAACACACTCATACTACATGAGCAAGTTGCAGTTTTAAAAATTCTATAATGCATGTAAAGAATGGAGGCAGGGAAAATGATTTGGGGCTTCTCTATTTTTTCCTCCACCACTCAACAACCAAGCACAGGAAGGAAGTTTATACAGAGTCTTAAGCAAGTATGCTATTTACTACAAATGCAAAACCCTTTTCATCTTCACTGTAAGTTTTAGTAAAGTCAGTATTATTTTTCTTATTCACTAGAGGTTCAGAGAGGTAGCATAGTTTACATAAGCTTGCAAAATTAATGAGGAGCAGAGCCAGAATTTAAACTTAAACCTATCAGTCTGCAATGTACTTGCTCTTCTGCCTCACTATGCTTACTATCACTATAATTTAAACATTCTCACTAAGCTAGTTCCAGCCTCTGACTTAGACTCACTACAAATTTGACAGATGGCTAGGAAATAGTGCCAGGTACAAACAAAATAGGGGCTCAACAAATATTTAATTGAATGTAAGAATGAAAAGTGTAGTATAAAGACAGAAATGGGTATGCAAATTCCACTGGTTCCACACATTTCATAAGTTCACAGGTTTAGCTACTTGCATATTACTTCTTAAATATCCAATGCATTTTATATGCTGGTAGATTAACATATAGAATGAGTGATGTGGCCACAAGCAAAAGAATGCTGGCATCCACCATAAGCTAGAAAAGGAAGGGAATAGATATCCCCCTACAGCCTCTGGAAAACATACAGTAGTGTTGACACCTTGAATCCAGCCCTGTGATACAGATTTCTGGCCTTCAGAACTGTGAGAAGTTAAATTTCTATTGTTTTAAGCCACCAAATTGGTGGTAATTTGTTTTAGAAGCCACAGGAAACTAATACAAGGATCTACTTAGTAAAGCAGTAGAAATAAAAACTTTGGCAAGCCCAAAGGTGAGCAGGGATCATTATGAGTATGTGTAATTCCAGGCCTTGTCCTCTGGAGTTGTTAAGTTTTAGAACTGGGGGTGGAGAGGAGAGGTGCAGTTTAATTAGTTACCCCTGTGTCACTACAAGGCAATGCCTTGCAGGCTTTCCTTTCCCATTTCACATGTGTTTGCATTGCAGCATAGGGAGAGAAATAGGGGACAGTAATTTTGTTTTGCTGTTGAGTTTCTGTTTGTTTATTTGTCTGGTTGATCTGTGATTAGACACAAGGACTACACTTATTAATTAGGTCCTACAGTATTATAATTAAAACATTTGCAGTAAAATAAAAATGGATTTGCATCATGGTATTGTAATTTACACATTGCAAGAAACTGAGAAGTTTTTGCTCTCTCAAAGCTTCAGCTTCCTCATCTGTGAAGTAGTAATGAAAAGAGTTCCAGTTCCCATATCAATATGTTATGTGAGGATTAAAGATGCTTATAAGTAGGTTGGCTCCATACTAGGCATATGTGTGTGTGTGTGTGTGTGTGTGTGTGTATGTGTGTACACACATATATCCATACTAGGAATGGAGAAGTGTATATTTGACTATTTATATTTACACATACTCTTCCTAATATGGAGCTAAGCTATATAAACACATGTATGCTGGAATAGAATTGTGTGTGTATGTAACTAGCTGTATAGACATAAATATGAAAAGTTCCTGAGGATGTAATCAGATAAAATCTTTTGTTCAAAATCCTACTATTCTTCAATTTACTTGATAATTGGAGAATTATGAACATCATTTAATATTTTGTATCAGTTACAGATGATATAAGTCTTCATTATAAGCTATAATTGACAATATATAGTGTTATAAATATAAATTTTTAAAACATCAGTATTCATTGACCTGAAGATATATCATTTTGATTTTTTAATAAATTCCTGCTTTTAAGGTTGTTCCAGGAAACAAAATCAAATAAGGGAATTTATTGTTTTATTATAAAGTTATAAAACTGTTCTAAACAAACTAAAAATATTTATATATATAAAGAGCTAAGGTTACATATAACAACTGATTATTTACCAAATTCATAATTTCACCATAAAATTTATAAATCATTATTGGTCTCACAAAACCACTCTCTCATCTAGTTCCACAAGAGTTTATATCCCTGCCACAGACGGAGGAACAAGTATAATATTAAATAATAATTATTACTTATATTGCAAGTTTGGGTATCGGGGAGGGAGAAAGAGAGGAGCCAAATCATTTTTTTTAAAAGAGCAATCTCAATAAAAATCCATCAAGGTATTTTGTGAATATCAACAAACTAATTTTAAACTTTATATGAAGAGTCAAAAGATCTAGAATTGCCAATAGAATATTAATGAAGAATAAAATCGGAGTACTGACAACACACCTTCATGACCTACATGAAGTAAGTCATGTAATCAAGACAGTAATCAAGACAGTGTGGGATTGGTGAAAAAAAATGAGAAAATAAGTAGTGGAACAGAATAGAGAGCCCAGAAGTAGATCCAGGTTAATAGAGTCAATTGATATCTGATAAAGAAGCAAAGGCAATACAATGAAGCAAAGATCACCTTTTCAATGAATAGTGCTGGAAGAATTTAAAATCTACATGCAAAAAATATAAATAAAAATAGATGCAACACCAAATACATCTATAAAATCTATAATATCTATAACATCTATAAAATAAGTAATTGATAAGCAGAACTTCATAAAAAATTAAAAATTTATGCTCCGTGAAGCACAAGTGTTAAAAGAGTGAGAAAACCACAGACTGGCAGAAATATTTGCAAAAGACATATCCATCATCCAAAGTTACAAAGAACTCTTAAAACTCAACAAGAGAACAAACAACCTGGTTTTTAAAACAGAGGTCAAAGACTTTAACAGACATCTCATCAAAACAGACATACTGTTGACAAATAAGCATATGAAAATATGCATAGTTCCATATCATATGTCATCAGGGGAATTCAAATTAAAGTTCCAAAGAGATGCCACTACAAATCTGTTAGGATGGCCCAAATCCAGAACACTGACAATACCGAATGCTAGTGAAGATGTGGAGCAGCAGGGATTCTCATTAATTTCTGGTAGGAATGCAAAATGGAACACTTTGGAAGAGAGTTTTGTGGTTTCTTACAAAACTAAGCAAATGTCATATGATCCGTCATTTGCACTCATTAGTATTTACCCAAAGGAGTTGAAAACTCAAGTTCATGCAAAAATCTACCCATGGAAATGTGTAGCAGTTTTCTTCATAACTGCCAAAACTGGGAAGCAACTAAGATGTTCTTCAGTAGGTGAATGGATAAATAAGCTGTGGTACATTCAGACAGTGGAATACTACTCAGCACTTAAAAGAAGTGAGCTATCAAGCCATGGAAAGACACATAGGAACTTTAAATCCATATTACTAAGTGAAAGAAGCAAATCTCAAAAGGCTACATTCTATATAACTCCAACAATATAACATTCTAGAAAAGGCAAAACCATAGGGACAGTAAAACAATCAATGGTTACCAGGGGTTGGAGCACAGAGGATGTGTAGGGCAGTAAAACTATTCTGTATGATACTATAATGGTAGACACATGTCATTATACATTTGTCTAATGTACAATACCAGAGTAAACCTTAATGTGAATCATGGACTCTGGGTGCTCCTGATGTTTCAATACAGGTTTATTAATTATAACAAATATACTACTCTGTTGGGGGATGATGATATTGGGGGAGGCTATGCATGTGTGAGGGAAAGGGGTAGATGGGAAATCTGTACCTTTCTCTCAATTTTGCTGTGAACTCAAATTTGCTCTAAAAACCATAGTTTTTAAAACAATAAAGAAGGGGAGGAAGCAGAAGAGGAAGAGAAGGAAAAAAAGAAAAAGCTGAAGATCCACAGACCTAAATTCCAGGCCTTGTTTTGTTAAATTTATTTGTTAATAAGTCTAAAGGCAATCTGGCCTAGACTAAATAGACATGACTCCAAACCGTAATTCTTCCACTTATTAAATAAAAGACACAGATCACCTCAATGAGACACAGTTCCATTACAGGTTTGCCATGATGGCTAAATGAAAAGTATAAGCAAAACATCTACAACAGCACCAGGTATATACCCTTGACGTTCAGTAAGTAACTGATGATGACATTGTTGAACTTCCAGATCTTTCTCTAAAATTGTATGTTTCTATGTAATGATTTCCCAGTATTTCTTATGTTTGAAACGTGGCTAATACTAATCAGGTGGGAAATATGATTTTTCAAAGTTTAACAAGGCATGTCAATATTTCTTTTCTGTGTCTATCCATACAATTCAGTGTAACTGAATTCATATTAAAATAATTTAAATATAATTTCATGAAGGAACTAGCTTTGGCACATCTACTAAATTCCAAAATACTTATCTGATCAAAGATAAATTTTGCAAATTATTGTACTGAGGTTAAGTGAACAAGATTTTCCCTATTTGGTTTATTCTTTTTAATTATTATTGAAATAATTTAAAATATGTAAACAGATTTTTTCAGATAGGAGTATCACAATTCATATTTAAAATGGCCTGAGATCTTAATATATTGTTTCCAGAACTAAGATTGTTAAAATTGCCCTACTGTTAAATATTTTTTCACTGATTATTATAAGTGATAATTTTATTAAGTTTGGCAGTGGGGGGGGCAGATGAAAAAGATGGAGAAATAAGTTCTTTAAAAATACCAAATTATTAAATGTAAAAAGCTAAAATTATACAAGAATTATTAGGAAATATGTCTTCAAATATGATGTTTGATTTATTTTGTGTTTATAGTAATATTGCGCTACCAGTAGAAAACAATTTGTAGCATTTTAAGTACAAAAAAAATCAGGATAAAGAACATGCCAATTTTTATTAGAGTGGTCAATATTCAAAGATATAATAGAAATATCAACTACATTTTGTAATGGTTATATATGCATATATAAAGCTTATTAATGTCCTTAAAATTATGTCTTCTCTTCACAAAGAAAAAATCTGTAATTCAAACAAGTTATTTATTTCCAATTTCTATTTATCATGTTAATCATATAAACAAGTATAAATATTGACAACAATAAGAAAACCATTTAAGCTATTTATAATATAAAGTTAATGCAACAAGTGTTCTTGTATCTTTAAGTTTTATTTAATTTCTAAATGGCAGACCAAATAATTCCCGTAACAAAATGATTTCATGTTGCTATTGTTTTTCTTTGTAAATTAGACTTACTAAAACTGAAGAGAAATTATGATCCTTGGCATTTTTAAAAATCAAGGTAGCAAATCAGAGTTTCAACTGACTTTAGAGTTCATCTGTCTGGGAGCTGCGGTGGCTCAGGTCAGTTGTCCTGACGCTTGAGTAGGCGAGGCTATGCATTCGAGGCCAGCCTGGGCAACATACAGAGCCCTCATCCATTGGGAAGAAAAAAAAGAAAGAGTTCATCTGTCCAAATTCCTCATTCCAGAAATGAGCAGAGGCCCTGAGCATTTACTGAATGCCTTTTCCTGTGTCACATATGCAAAAAACACACTGCCTCTTAATGCCTCCATGTTATGTCAGTTACTACATTTGAACTTGACTAGTGTGTGGAGCAACCTCTAGTGACAAGCAGATTTAAAAACCATTTAGGTGATATGCTAATCACTTAAATATAAATTCCCTAAAACTAATAATTTATACATATTTTTGCAAAGTTTGAGTCTCTGTAAAAATAATGAAATCATTAAGAAAAACACAAAGTAAAGATTTTCATTTAGTATTTCTTTATAGATCAGAGCTCTATTTATAGTAAAGCATTTGTCTTCATTAAGCTATCTTTTTCTAGCCATTCTAGAAGATGAATATTTCCAAAGTCAGGGGATCATGTGACTAGACTAACTTAGCAATATTCCACTCCTCTGAGTCATAGTGCTACAATCTTGCAGTGTGCCATGTATAAGATTTTATTAAACCTTTAAGAGCATTCCAGTATTTTATGTCTTCCCTATTTGGTTAAGAACCTCATCTTCTTATCTTAACTTTTTAAAAAAATCCTTTAAAAGAACAGTGATTACAAGCAGTAGCTGAAAACATTAAAACTTCAAAGGACAGGCTACTGATAAAAGTATGGGATATTTTTACTATTAAGAATAGTTTCACTTTCCAGATAAATATAAACAAGAGAAATAGGATCAAGAAATCTCTATCCCAAATGAGATAAAGATGTGAAATCCATAACAGTAATGATTCTGGGAGCCACAACCCTATGGAATTAAATAGGTGAGAAAGACTTAAATCTAATTTTCCAGCTACTAGGAATTAAAAAGGAGTTGGAATTAAAAAGGAAAGACTTAAATCTAACTTTCCAGCTACTAGCAATTAAAAAGGAATACGAGGCCAAAAATGTTCATATCAGCAAATTGTAAACAACATGTATATTATACTAAAAACTTAGATTGAAGATTGTGACTGGAAAACAGTTGAGCTATAACTGTAAAATAGAGTCAAGAAAGAGGAAGGACAAGCTGTGAACCACATTTGCCAGGTCCTTAGCTGTCTTATATAGTCTAATACTTGGTTTGAAATTATTTCACATAATCAGATGTCCTCATTCCTCTGTACATTTGTGAAGATCTTTAAATATAATGGTCTATTTTAAAATTTAAAAAAATTGACTTTGAAACAACTTTTACTCTACATGTTTAACATTTTTGTCTAAGAACTTTGCACTTGTGTCTCTGCATTTCAAATAAATGTTGGGCATTTTTTGTTTTGCTATTTTTAATTTGCTGGGCATTTGGGACATTCCTGGTATTTATAGTTTACTAATTTATTTCCTCATGTAAGCTCACCAAAGTTGGGACATGCAGTATATATTTTGAATCCTGATACCACCCACCTAGGAATTACTCAACAGGTGCCATCCACATGAGTAACTTCATCTTTGGATGAAGTTAAATTTAGTGTTGACTAAGCTCCAACAAACTAAGTTCTGTTTTCCAGGACCAGTTTAGTCTCAAGCTCATTAAAGAAAAACAATCATGACTTTGAAATTTAGGAAAAAGATGAATCACAATGTCACAATAATTATACTAATAAACTGCTAAAAAGGATGAATTCACATTTTTCTTAAATATGTGCTCTTTGGACTATGTATATTCAAAAGAATTATTGTTGGGATTATATATACGCATATTATATATGGAGTTGAATTTTCATTATAAGGCACACATACAAATATATACATTGAACTTTTCTTTATTATAAGGTAAACATTAGAGAATCACATAAAAAGAAAGCATGTTAATATTATATAAAATTCTGAAGTTGTTATATTAATTTGAATTCCTCTAATTTCTATTTAATATACATTCTTTTCTACTTTGAAATTATTTAGTGTATTTGATAGACACAAAATAATACTAATTGTTATATTAATTTGAATTCCAATTTCTATTTAATATACATTCTTTTCTACTTTGAAATTATTTAGTATATTTGATATACACAAAATAATACATATAACACTTATGTAAGTTGTAACAACAGAATAATATAGTACATTATACCCCACAGAAATAGAATCCTACAAATAACTTGCCTCTGCTTATGTGTTTTTTCCCTGTTCCAGCCACAACCTTTCAGTGATAGCTACTATGTAGAGATTTCTATTTATACAAATATCTTACATACATATTTTTTTCAAGTATCTGTATCTTGACCCAGTTATAACCTTTTATGACATGATACAGAAGCAAATGTATCCCCATTATTTTCTAATGTCAAATCTTCCACACAGACCAAAATTTCCTTCTCTTCTACTTCCTTTAGGAATTGGTGTGGTCACTTACCATTTCATTCCCCTGGACCCTTTCCTCTCCCTCTACTGCTTCCTCCTTCTCTCCCTACTTCCCCCCTTGCACAAACTCTCCTCAACTCTGTCTTCTTCTCAAGCTATTTATGTTTTCTTCTCTAAGACTGACTTAACACTCTTAGAAAGTTTATTCATGACTCAATGGATATCAGCACTTCTCAGCTACTTCTTAACACACTATCACTCTACAGAAGATGTTCATATACAGGTAATTAATGCCTATCTAATTACCAGAAATAAATATCTCATTCCAGTACACCAGCTATTTAGCTACGCAACATTTGACAGCCCTAACTTGCTTGGGTAGTCCAAGTATTATAACTTGAACTACTGCATCTGTCTAAGGATTAGCAGCCCACATCTCTGATTCTGTTCCTTCACCATAGTTTCACTGGCTCAACACTTTTTCCCTTTCCTGACTCCTACACCTCCTCTCATCAATATTTATATGTCCTAGAGTGAAAAACCTCAGCTTTCTTCTTCTGTGACTTTACGCAGACCTCCTGTAAGATTCCATTTTCATCCATAGCTTCAACTATTACCTATTCTCTCAGTATATTCTAACCAACACTCTTTTCTGACCTTCAGAAACATGTGTCTAATAGCCTAAAGTTACCTCCAAATTGATGTTTTAATAGATACATCAAGCTCTACATGTTAAAATACAAATTCATCACCTTCCCCTGTCTACCTTTTTAAGCCATTTTTTCTGCTTCCATAATAATTATTTGGTTTAATGGTAATCACTTACCCATTCAGGCTAAAAATTTGGGGTCATTTTAAGCTCCCTGTACTTACTATCTGTCACCCAAATTCAATGGGACACCAACAGTTACTTACTTTATAATCCCCATAAAGCATCTAGGGTGATCTTTTAAAATATTTATATTGGATCATACCACAGCCTAGCTTTAAAAGTCTTCCAAAGGCTCCCTGACTGAGTTAGAATACCACAACTTCTTTCTTGGCCCTACACTATCAGGCTTCCTTGTTCCCTTCAAACAACTCTCCTTGTACTTAATCCATAGTGGTCTTCTATCTGTTTGTGGAATGTACCAAACTTATTCCATTCTCAATCCTTTTTGTTCTTGCCTAAGTAACTGTTGCTGTTATTTATCTAAACATTTGCTCCTCCAATTCTCAAGTGTAGTTTATTCAAATGTGATTATACCTTGTACTTTAAGTGCTCAGTAAATACTGATTAAATGTGAATTACTTGGCTACTATGGAAATTTATTAATACATTGTAGATTCACACTGCAAAAGGGATCTTCTATTGGTAAAGGCTTAAAATAATTCAATAAAAGTTAGCAAGTTTAAAATTTAAATTAAAATGATTTGTGATAAAAAATGGTAGCATACATAATTTTACTTTATCTTCTGTTATTTGCACCAACAGCAACCAAAGGGCACAAAACATCAGTTATACAAAGAGAGGTAGCCAAAGTAGTACTATGAGCAAGTATGCCACTCACTCTTACTAATCTGGCACCTCCCAGTGTTATGCAATCAAGGAACAGGCCACATCCTGTTTGGAGTAGATACACAAAATTCATAAGCCTAGTCATGCTTTGATAATTATTTTTCCTTTACTTTCTTGTCCCAGTTAAAGTCTGGAATTTGTATTCGCTAATATTGCTTATGCAAATTCTAAAGAAAAGAGGCAAAAATAAGTCAACCAAAAAAGTTACATTTATTTCATATGTATTCTTCTGAATCAACATATCGAGGGCATGCCAATTTCAGATTCAAAATTCAATCACATCTTAAAGAAATGAGGATCTAAGTCATTCTTAGTCAATATTCAACATGATTCCAACTAATACTTTTTGGTTGGATAAACTACCTTTTTTATAGCATTTGCATTTCTCAGACTTTGGTCTTTCTATTTTGTTTTAATCATAAGCGGAAATATCAACATATCATGCATAATAGCTATATAATGATATTTTGCAGTTAATAAAAATAAGAAGTAATAAAAAATTAACAGTCTGAAACTCAAGAGAATCTTTTCACAAATTTGTAGAATCTCTAGGTACAGCTGTTTCAGATCAGCAGGTAAAAACAGCATCTCTATTAACCATTGTTACGAGCTTTGCAATTTTTTTTCATCACTGAATATAAGCTTGCCTGTTGATTGAATTCTCTGTAATCCCAGAATCAAATTGGAATGATAGCCAAGTAGGTGAGAGTTTCTAGACCTAAAATGTTTTATATTATTCAACATCTCTTCATGGTAAAAATAATGAAAGCAAAAGCAACCATGTTGGGTTTTTAAGAAACCTAATTATGGTTTTGGGGGACTGTTATGCTTTTTAACTGAAAGCCTTAAATATCTTTTAATAGCTGTTAATCCTTGCATGTGTCTTCTACAAAGTTTGTAGTGATACTATTCTGCATTGCATTTTAGTTGTTTGATAAATAATGTTCACTTACATATCTCAATGTCACATTCTAATTAATTTTCATTTTATAGATAAGAAAGCTGAGGCTCAAAGAACTTATATATTTTTCTCAACATCACACAGCTTATTACTGTAGCAGGGTGTAAATGTATTCTGATTTGGCTTGTTCTCAGTAAAACTTCAGAAAACAACTGTAATTAATTCCCAAAGAGTCATGTTTGTGCCTAGAGTAATTAGATCAGTAAATTTTCTTAAAATTGAATGATTGTATAGAAATCCTTTCTTTTATAGTGATTTTTTTTCACAACCCCATACGCAGAGTTCATGACGTTATAACAGGTCCTGGAAGTAATTATTTTTAAAACTGACGTGATAGTTAATCACTCTTTAAAAATAAATTCTGTTTATTATTTTGGATTTCAGTTTTCTAAATCAAGTAAAGCAGGTCAGCAGATTTTAAAAGTTAATAGGTATTTTCATTCTTCCAAGTCTGACAACTAAGAACTCATTAAGTTCATTTAAAATGCCTATTCTGTGCCGAAGAGTTTTGGAGAAATCTCTCTTGCGGATTTTGGCTGTCATTCCTGATTATAACTGCTTAAACTTTAGTTACAGCATTTTATATTTCAGGTTTTCCTATAAAACTAAGTGTAGCTTTTAATTAAGAAATAGGTTTTCATCTCATAGTTTATTATTATTTGATTTTATTATAAACTTTAAGTTTTATTAGTTGATAAAGATAAGATATAGCTGGGGGAGAGGCAGATATCCAGATTGAAGGCATTCTAGAAGAGACTATGAATCATATCTCAAAATCAGTCACTGCTCAGCAAACTTACAGCAGCATGCCTTGAGAACTATTTCCAGAAGTGTTGAAGAGTCCATGTGTTTACAGTGGACTTTGTTATGAACAAAGGAAATACTATTTATATACATTTAAAATGCACATTGCAAGGCCTGTTCTTTAAGCCAGTTGTTCAGACAAAAATAATCCACTTAAAGTAGAAAAGAAATTTACTACCATTAAGACCCATGTTAAATTAAATTATATAGAACAGCAGAACAAAAAAAAAGTCAAGGATCTAATAAAACATCTGGAAATATGTCATGTGTATATAGGAGTCATTTAATGATACTGATGTGCATAAAGTGAACCCACACAAATACATATGAGAGAATGGGATCAAATGGTTTTTTAGACAAGCAGAAAGACATGCAGAAAAAATAATATCCATTTACAAATACAACTAATTCTGGAAGTGGAGATCAGCATTACATATTGAGAATAAATATGATTCTTACCATCTGAGACTGACTTCTAGGACATCCATTGATATCTTCAACTTTTTCATTTGCTAAAGCCAAGAGATAAAATAAAAGAGAGAAAAAAAGAACGACATGCTTAAGCAATGAAGTGAAACACACACACAAAAACAGGAAAAAAAAATACCAAGCAAAAATGCTCCTGCTACATATATTCTATCTTCCAGGCTATGTACAAGAAGACACACTTGTTAACAGCCACCAATTCTATATGCACAAATCCGGCAAAAAAAAAAAAAAAAAAATGAGTGAGAAGGAAGTTGCTGCTAATTCTTTAGCCTGTGCCAAATGACTGCTGACATGAAACCTTCCACAATTGTCCCCGCTGGATCAGGATACAGTTTCAAGGCATCTCAGAGTGTATGAGTTGCTCCAGCTAATGAAATGCATACATGGGAGACACATGGTTTAATGAAGCATTCATTTTTGACAGTTCAATTTAAATGATTCAATAAAGGTTAGCAAGTTTATGTATGTAAGGTACAGTTTTAGGTTATTTAAAAGTATGGCCAAACTGCCTTTTTCAAACATCCTCACATAAACATTTTAATTAAATCAGGGGAGAGCTACATGAATCTTAGAGACACATGGACCAGTTCAGTAAGACATTCAAGTTAAATTGTCCTTTACCAAAGAGATGGGAGTAGAGAGTTTCATGCTTTCTTTCAGAAGGCAGGTCTTACCAATAATCTGGATGATTTCTGCTAGGAGTACTCCATCTGCAATGTCTTGTTGCAAGTCCTTGATCAGCCGCTTGTGGCCCGATTTTGCAAGGTAGTGGTTGGCCCAGTCAGTGTAAATCTGTTGAACAGAGAGAAGGAAGAAGTGAGATGGGGTGAGGGAAAAGAGAGACAATAAAAATGCTGAAGACAAATGCTGGATTCAAAGGGAAGCTATTCTGGATCACATTCCAGTTGAAGAAGTCATAGCTCTAAAGGAAATAGTTGTAAAGTAATTTTTAAACAGCTCTTTCCCTAACTTATCTCTCATTTCAAAGGGGATGATTCACTCTCAAAATTAAGGGCTAGTCACTTGTGACAAAGCAAAACTTCTCTCCTGGATGACTACTGAGGAAATTCCCGTTGCAAATCAGTTTGGGTTTTCTCTCTCTTTCTTGTTTCTATTATTTTGAAAACAATCCTGCCTGTTCATATTTTTAAAAAGCCACCTGGACTGATATACATAGAAACTTTACTATAAAAATTTGTGTTACTCTGAGAAGACCATTGAATTTGTCATGTGAGATACTGTATGTGGCAAGATTTTGGCATCATTTTATGAAATAATTGCAAATACCTTCCTAAGATATTTTATTTGGATTGTCATCTTCCATTTAAGCCTCTTGAAACATGTTTATATGAGAGAACAGAGGCAGTAAATGGAGTTATTACATAGAAATTATGATGTAGAATTCAGAAGTGGATTGTTAGGCACAAAATTGACAATCTGACATAGAATAGAGGTGTCTCTTCAACAGTAAATCATGATATGCAGAAAAGCTGAAACTATACAAAAATTTTACAAAAATAAAACATTATTAATTTTTTCAATTGAATAGAATACTAATGTAATTGTAAGGGAAAATAAGTGTGAAGATTTCAGCTTCATGGGTGGTACAAATGGATATAGTAGTGGATTTATTACAAGGCAGGTGATGATGTGATGTAACAAAAAATGAAATATTTTAAATGAGAATAGAAGAAGGAAAATAAGATATATACTTGTAAGAAGTATTATTAGAAGCACTGGAATTGGAACTGGGGATAAAATAGAACCTGAGCATGAGAAATGAGGAAAAAGAGCTTCCTTGCAGAGGGTATGACATATAGAAAAGCAGAGAGGCAAAGAAAGCTAGGACACAGCTGTAAAATCTATAATTGAGGCAGAATGTCGAAAATTAGGGAATATTAGGCTGAGAAGGTAAGTTGCATTTTATTTTCATGAACACTGAATGCCAAGAACATTATTAAAAACTTTTTAAACATTTCTAACAAGCAAATTCACATTTTAAAAAGTAATAAATCAGAAATTTAGAAACTAAAAAGTGAACGTCTCCCCCAACTTCCAACCCTGTCCATTTTTGAATAATTTGGTATGAAGAGTTCCAGAACTGATGTACCTATACCTCACTTCACACTATACCACATAACACACACACACACACACACACACACACACACTCCCACACAAACACGAGATGACATTTTTAACCAAATCTGGCTAAAATTTTACATATTATTTTGCAGTTTCAAATTTTTATGTAACAATATTTTAACAGCTTTTCTAAGAGCCATTTCATGTATATTTATCTATTTTAAGTATTATATATAATATCAATCTCCCATTGATATTTAACTTGATTAAATATGTTTCTATTACATCTAAGGTTGTAAGGGACACCTTGATACATGTATCTTTCTGAATGCATATACTAGTATTATTATATGGCAAAAACCTAGACATGGGACTGCTAAGCGTTTTAAATGGATCTTGGGTCCAAATATCACAAAATTACAACACAGAAGAAAAAGTGTTCCTTTCTATCAGAAAATACAAAGTAGTCCTATGGGCATCAGAAGACTAATACATATCTGGTGATGATTAAGTTTCCTGAAAGATGTAAACAATTGGAGGCATCCAGTTGCATAAGAAAAACATATGTGACAGTGGAATTGCATCTCCTTTTATTAATATCCATGATCTCCATGTTGACGATATTGAAGGGTAAGAAAAATTACTTGCATAACTATCTCCTGAATTAGCACACATACATATGATTTTTAGGGAGATGCTTTGATTTGGTGCTAATTTTTCTGAATTAAGATTTTATTATATTTGTATGATCACACATTTTTTTGGTAAGGATTTTATACTGCTTGGCATTTAAAACATTGAGCACACTCTCCTTCTTTACACATCATTTAAATGATAGAATTGTTTATAGCTTTTTAGTAGAAACTTCAGGTTGAGTAAGACTTGAGTTGTGCTGATATGACCATAGACAAAGAATAGGGCCATGGGTTGGAAAAGGATTCACAAGGGTGAAGATATGAGTTCTGGAGTCAGACAGATCTGACTCCAGACCACTTACTACCAGTGGGACCCTGTACAAGTTACTTGACCTTCAGATTCCTCTTGTAAAAAAAAAACCCAAAAACTTCTTGTTGTAAAACAAGGATAATGATAACAGTTACATTATAGGATTGTGCCAGCACTAAATAAGATAGCACTTGTAAAGCATCTGTCACAAGGCTAGTCACTAAAAAAAACATGCTTGCTATTATTATCATCACATGGCATCTAGCTTTATTTTGCTTTGATAGCTTCCCAACAAATACTTGTTAAATGTATAATTTCACAAAGGTTAAGAATATTGAGAGGGCTGGCATCAGAAGACTAAAGAAATTGCACTGATTGCTTCTGACACTACTCCTATCACTAACTCTATCTGCCTTCTAATTCACAGGCGTCATGTATCTGTCTACCATCTGAACTCAGGGAAATATAAGTAAAAGATTAAGCCTGTCGTATTCCCCTCTAGGCCTGTAATATCTCTATTGTGACACCACTTCCATCAAATTGGTTTTGTTTTATGATGCCATTAATCATACACAAATATTTATCTAAATAAAAACAATGATATATACTGAAAGTGAAAATAAGAAGACTTTCATTCTCCCATTCTCCAAATGCATGTCAACAGTTCCTGAGCCTTTATACAAATTCCTCCTGGGACTTAGGTGAGAAAACAAATGGGAGGCCAGATAATTGGCTTCAAGAGACCTTGTTGGTAATGCCTATGTTTTAGCTCACAATTCATTTTTTATATGGTCCAGTATTTATTCCAGAGGAATCCCAAGCTTAAGGGCTTTCATATATCCAGCATCTCTGATATCTGAAACTTTGCTCAGGCCACAGTTCTCACTTTAGCTGCAATCAGTGAGAGCAATTACTATATAAAGAAATTTAAAGTAAATGTCCCACCTTAAAAAATAATTCCTATACACTTTATTTATTCCTTCTATTAAACAGCTGTGTCTTCCATAAGTAAAAGATACTTGAGATCCTCCAAGGAAATGATGAGAGGAAACCAGTGCCTTCCAAAAGAATATCATCTAGATGGTGAAATATTTCAGAAATTACAAAGCAACATGTAAATATGTTTTAAAATGTTATATACAAACATACTTATCTCTTTCAAAATTGCATATGTGTAAGCTGAATAAAAAGGTGGAAAAGTAAGTTGTGTCTTTAAGGAGACTTCAAGCAAAGGACACATGGTATATAAATGTATTTAAAACTCATCAATAAATTTACTGTAATGCTCTGATTAGAGAGAATATAAACAATCTTGTCAACTGTCATTAGATTGTGATTTTTAAATAAATACAACAGGGTGGTGAAATAAGGTCCTGAAATTGGATTTGAACTCCAAAATTGCCCTTGGTTCATTATCACAAAAATAATAATCACAGTATTTAACCTCTTCGTTTCAGCTGAATGAGTTACAAAATGTGCAATAATGTATATTGCAGGATTATGCCATGAGTTAATTAGAGTATTTTTGGTGAAGAAATTGGTACAATTGAGAACAATATCAAACTAATTCAGTGTTTGGTAATTTTTGTAAGAGGATCATTGAGGATTTTAATCATGAACGTTCTGCTTAAGCTTCAAATATGATTTATCTCTAAACATCTGAAGCCAGTCTTTAAATGTTTTGATGAACTTTAATGTTATGAACATACATATCATCCCATCTAATAACTTAATCCCAAGAAATTCAGAAGGATTAGTGAGACTGCATTTACAAGAGGGCTACTTAGAAATTCTAGTACAATTGTATGCATAATCATTCACTTACCAGAATCAAAAATGATGAAAATTAAAGGTATCATGGTATATTTTACATTTATCAGTCTCAACTTTAGGGCCTATTATGCAATAGCATGTATTCTTTGAGGAACAATTCACATTGTTGGAATGTCTGCTCTGTCACTTAATATTCATACAGACTTTGATTGAACATTTATTTTCTCTAAGTTCCACAGTATTCTCCTCTGTAAAATGGCAATAACATAACCTACTGAGATGATTTGGCTTTGTGTCCCCACCAAAATCTCTTGTTGAATTGTAATTCCCAGTATTGGATGAGGGGCCCGGTGGGAGGTAACTGAATGATGGGGGCAGATTTCCCCCTTGCTGTTCTCATAGAGTTCTCATGAGATCTGGTTTTTTGAAAGTGTGTACCACATCCCCCTTGGCTTTCTCTCTTCCTCCGGCTCCCACCACCTAAGACGAGCTTACTTCTCCTTCACCTTCCACCATGACTATAAGTTTCCTAAGGCCCTCCTAGCCAGGCTACCTATACAGCCTGCAGAACTGTGAGTCAATTAAACCTCTTTTCCTTATAAATTACCCAGTCTCAGGTATGTCTTTATAGCCATGTGAGAACAGACTAATATCTCAACCGATGGAATTATTGTGAGGCTTTAATAAATTCATACTTTGGAATATGGCCTTTCACTTAAAATATGTATTTGCTACATGTTAAATACTATTATTCGTAGCTCACTGCTTTAATGTGAAATATATTTCCATTAACCATGAGTCGATTAATATTAAGAACCATTATTGTGAAACTCTTAAATCTTAGATATTCATCCAAATATAGTTTACCTAACTAATTAAGGAAAATTGCTGGAAGTTGTAATGACTTCATAGCTTCATCATTTGCCTCTGTGATATTTCTTTCACAGTGCTCATGTTTTGTTATAAATATAAGGATGAAATAGAAGGCAACATATATGACACCGTATTGTTTTTCTGCAGTACCTGCTACAAAGAAGCAACATCAGAAGAAGATCTACTCTGATTTTCCATGAAGTCCTAAACTTTTGTGATGATTTTTTTTATTACTACTGGTAGTATTACACACTTCCTTTGTCTATCTCAGCAAGTTGTTCCTACATATTTAAACATTATTGTTTTATCATTTGGTTAGTGTTTTATAAGTAACCTAGCACACAGTTATATAAAAATGATTACAACTATTTTTGTTATTCCAGATACTACATTGAGGTATATGTGTTTCAATGGGATAAAATAACTTATTTTTAAGAAACCCTAAATAATCGAAGATGTGGGGAGAAGAGACAAGAGAAAAACTGACTTTTCATTGAAGATAAAATTGTATTTGAATAAAAAGACAGTATCTGGTAATCTGATTACAAAATATTATGAATATAATCAGACTATTTAAAAATATTAGCTGAGCTAAATTGAACCCTGTACTTATTTAAAACATTATTATTTTCTTTCAACATTCAAGCAGTAGCATTACATTTCCATAAGCACTGCTCGCTGGTATGTCCAAATTACTGGCTTTGTAAAGTTGAATAGGTTCTTCTAAGCCATAACAGAAACTGTGTTAAAGACCAAGAATTTCTATAACAATAGTTGAACTTCTACATCTTAAAAAGCAGCAAAAGACTAAGCATATAAAGTAGAACCAGTAATCTATCTTAGGGAAGAGTGACCAGTGAGGTAAATGTTTTTCTCACAAAAAGAAAAACTAGCATAGGGAAGAGAATTGTAAGGAAAAGGAGTTCTAGGACAGACCTAAGAGGTTACCTCTCTGGGCTGAGTTTCAGTGTAGCATTTGGACCTGAGAATGGAATCACAGCACAACATCAACCACAACAGTATAGGAAAGCATACATTTCTTTTCTAATCCCCTAAGAGCCATGTGGAATTTTCTGGGATAAAGAAGTGATCCTAGAGAGCACTTGAAATCAGGACAAGAAGGATGCATAGACCTGGTACAGAAAAACAAAAAGGGCACAGAAGATGTAAGGATAGGTTAAAACATTTGGGGACTCATCAAACAGTAGTCTTGCTGGGTACCAATGTCAGTGAGCAAGATGTGTCACCACTGGCTCCGTGATAATAAGTAACCACAATCAACAATCCTCCCCAGCTTATCACTGCAGAAATAAATGGAAGAATCTGGAATCCTCAAAGACTGACTTTTAAACCAGCAATGATTATGTTACTTTGAATTAAGAGAAATACATTTTCTCATACTATGCAGAGAAAGAGACTTAAAAGGTGAAGTTATATATTTTTTCAAAGATACAATTTTGTACACCACAGTTTTAAGACTCAAAAATTAAAAAATGGTAGGCAACACCAGGTAAAGAAGGTTGTAAAATGACAGTGTGGGATTAAGACACAATACATACTATTTTTAGTCATTTTGAAAAGTTGATCACTGACTGGATCTTCAGTTGTTGTTACAGAACTTATATGACCAAGAGATCTGTGAATGAGTCCAATCTCATGACTCCTGCTGGCCCTCTAGAAATTTCAACAGCTCATGTGATATAATTATGAACTGAATCCTTTAAAAGTTTTGGGTAACATCAATATCATCACAATATATATAATACATTCACCAACTAGTTAGTTCACCTCAGTTTGTATAGTTCTCAATTTTTACATCAAGGTTAAAGCTGACACTGTATGAAGTTTTTCAAAAATCTCAACTTTGGAGTTTGATTTAAAAGTGAATATTAATGAGTTAACTACCCCATATGATCAGTAGATGGTCTATGAAGCCAAGTCAATTATAAAGTAAACATAATGCAAAGTCTGATCATTTCCTTTAACATTTTTCTTTAATTCTCATCCAATCTCTGACCCAGTGCTGTTAATTTTATCTTCTTAACACCTCTTGAGCCTTCTACTCCTCTACTGCTACTATCATTGCCCTGGGTCACTTATCATCATCCCTCACCCAATTGCTCTTACAGTCCTAGAAACGGTTTCTGACTGCGGGCAGGCTAAGCATTAAACTATTTTATACACTACAGATAGTGATTGCTTTAAAATGCAAATCTGATTAAGTAATTTAACTTCTTCCTAAAAAATCACAAAACAGCCCCCATTTAACTTCAGAAAAAAAGTCCCCTATGAAGTCAATTTATTCCATTTTTAAGAGAAAATTCATTTAAATAAAAATGGCAAAAAAAAAGAGAAAAACACAACTATAAAGAAGAATGACTGATGATTGAGAAAAGACACATAAAAGGGTGAGCTTCAATAAGCAGAATGAAGGGGAAAGCATATTCCATGCAGAATAGGCAGAAATAATGAAATCTACAAAGGAACAGAGCTATGAAATAGCCTCATGATTTTAGAAAATTCTGAATAATTCTAATTGACCGGAACATGAGGAAGGGCACATGGAAAGACTAGAAGGAAGAGGCCAGGAATCAGTTAAGGGTTGGGCAAAAAGAAATCATATCTAAAGCTAAGAAGGCTTTATCAAAATTTTTAGGTGAAAGTTTATTTTCACATGGGAAGGTAAAAGTGACAGCCATCCTTCTGTTACTAAACTTGAACTTGAGTGCAGCTATGAAGGATAGTTTAGAGTCATGAAAGTAAAGAGAGATGACTTACAAGTCTTCTGTGTCCTAGATGGTGAAATAAATAGTTTTCTGCCCTGTATTTGCTATGAAATTGCCCACAAGACAGCGAGAACAAAAAATCTTAAATTCTTTCTTTCATAACCACAATATACATATAGAAAGCAGATGAAAGAATGATATACATGAAGCCCAGTAGAAAAGGAAGATCAAACCCACAGAAGCCTGCAGAGGGAGATAGAGTAATGCAAACAGATTTTCCCAGAGAACCCCAGAATGGCTCAGAAAGTGTGAGCATCAGATCAAAAAGAAGGCAGGATGAATCAAATTCAAGAGTTATATTACTGCCGGCCTACTCATCATCCCAGCAAAAGCCAGGATGTATTTTAGGGAAAATCTGGACTTAGGGTTATCAGGAAGACAAAAGGTAAAGGTATGGGAATTAAAACAAAAGGATTAAATAAAAATATGTATACTTATGTTGAGACCCCAGTAATTGACTTTGCTTCTCAGGCATCCTCTCCTTCAGGAATATAGGATTTCAAAGCCTCCACCTTCATTCCAGTCATAAGATTTAAAAATCTGTCTTTCACAACAATGATCATCCCTAAGATCAACAGATATTGACACTCATGATACTCAGTAAATCAAGCAGCTGACCATCATTATAGAATGGCCTGTAATGAATCACAAAAGGCATTAACAATTATTTGCCTGCACACACACACACACACAACTTCCAAGTAGCTTTTTATTGTCTCATTCTTGATACAGAAAGTTGAGGTTTACCAGATATTTGATAAAATTCTCTAAAATGTAATGTAGATACCAAAATAGACAGCTAAAAAGAAACCAAACTAAAATACAAAACCAGAAGCATAAGAGAACTTTAGGGAAATTAAAATTAATACCCTGGGCTAGAAAGGAGAGGTTGTATTCATCAGAGGATACAGAGGAAAAAGAATAATATATATATATACACATGCATGCATGTAAGCACACTTATACCCCCCCACACACAAATACACACATATGTATTTGAAGATCTAAGGATTAAGTAGAAGTTTTGTAAATTCAAATATGATTGACTTTTTAAAGTTAAAATACTGGAAGTTTAAATTGAGAAAGTTTATTGGAACAGAGATCAAAATTTAAAAAGATGAGCAATAACAGAAAAATATAGTCATATTAGAGGATAGATTCAGTAAGTCAAATGTCAAATTAGTTTCAAAAAATAAGAAAAAATTATAGGAAATAATCTTCAAACTGTTCATCATGATTAAGAAGATAAAAATTGATAACAATATCATGGATTAACAAAGAATATTCTGAAAGCTTCAGGAGGGCAGGGCACAAAGAAACAAATGAAAAAAGTTCAAGTTACCTTCAAAGGTTCAGAAATCATAATGACATCACAAGTCCCTACAGCGACATTGCAACTAGATATAGAGAAATTCCTATGAAATTCTGGAGGAAACTGATTTTCAATCTCAAACTCTATGCCTAGACAAACTTTCCAACAAATGGGATAATAAAATAAAAAGATATTATACAAAAACATTCTAAAAGAAAAAATTACTCTCTTACATCCCTTATAAGGAAGCTCTCAGAAGTGAAAATAGTGGAACCAAACAAACATGTGACCAAATGTTAGAGAGAAGCAAAGATTGTCAGGTGATGATAAAGGAAAGTTCCGTCTAACTGCTATGCAACAGGTCTAGAGAGCAATCATTTAAAATGGAACAAAGAGAAATGATTCTAGGATTGTTGATGCGAGGGAAACAATAGAATGGATATACTCTCTGAGAATTGGATTATAAGGAAAATTGTCTTGGGATGTATTTTACAGATCTGTGAAAACTGTTAAAAGACAAACCTAGCCATAGGGTCAATATAAATTATATAAATAAAAAAGTGAGTCATTTACTAGTTTTATGGAAAAAACAACAAACTCTGTTTAAGAAAGAGACTTTAATCCTAGGATAGTATTTGGTCAGCGGTGAATAATATTTACATGGCAATAATGAAAACAATGTGGATTTCACTGAAAAGTATAATCTAAATATATTGTGGGTAAGGAGAGAAGAAGGGAGTTATAAAGAAGCTAAGTCCTTATATATCATGCTAAAAGTCAAAAGATAATCTCTAAAATTCATAAAGTAGGATAATAAAGCATATTACTTGGAAATACAAAAACAGTCACCATAAGAAACTGCTAAATGGGTAGAAATTTGTTCTTTTCATTGGAGAGGAGGTAGGGAGGTAGGTAGGGATAGGGAGTACATAGGACTGCTCTTGTTTGTTTAGCTGTAGAACTTTACATATTATTTCATTTTAATCATCTGATAACAACAAAAATCATTCATTTAAAAATAAGGTTGTAGACTGGGCATGATGGCTCACACCTGTAGCCCAGCACTTTGGGAGGCCGAGGCAGGCAGATAACTTGAGGACAGAAGGTTCAAGACCAGCCTGGGCAAAGTGGTGAAACCCCATTGCTACTAAAAATATGAAAGAAAATCAGCTGGCCATGGTGGCAGGCACCTGTAATCCCAGCTTCTTGGGAAGCTAAGGCAGGAGAATTGCTTGAATCAGGGAGGCAGAGACTGCAGTGAGCCGAGATCATGCCACTGCATTGCAGCCTGGGTGAAAGAATGAGACTCCATCTTAAAAGAAAATAAAAATGAATAAATACATAAATAACTAAAAATAAAAATAA
Organism: Plecturocebus donacophilus; assembly: GCA_004027715.1. Classification (NCBI taxonomy): domain Eukaryota; kingdom Metazoa; phylum Chordata; class Mammalia; order Primates; family Pitheciidae; genus Plecturocebus; species Plecturocebus donacophilus. The sequence goes on from PVKP010002281.1 coordinate 87,570, forward strand.
TGTCATAAAAGGAGTCTGAGTGAAAGATGATGTGGTAGAGATATAGAAAACCAAAGGTGTGGAGATAGAGAAAAGCTGTATTTATGGAGTAGAATCAGCAAGACTTGGAAGTGAAACAGATTTGACTTAAGGCAGAGAAATTCAAATTTCTGGTTTGGATTAGCTAGATATTGGTGTCTCCTACTTAGCAGACACTCAATAAAGCCTAGCTTATAGCTTATAGAGTCAATGACATGTCTCTGTCCATGATGTGGCCAAAACTATGCAATGTGGTGGCTTTGATAGGCTAATGGAATGGAACTCTAAAAATGGAACTCTGAACATTTGTTTTAAGGTTTTAAGAAAGTAAATGTATCTCCTAATTTTTTTTTTAAAAAAGGTTTGATTTTAGTTGCAAAGAATACAAGTCCTCAATCAATATATTAAATTCCTGGTACATGTCACATATATTACTAATAATATATTTCACATGAAGAGATTAACTCTCAAGACAAAATGAATAAACTACATTGATATGCATAAATAACACTTTTTATTATTACTGCATTTAACTTTTCAAGTACTCTGAGCGTTATTTCCTACACGAACGGAGAATCCACTCAGCAAGCTACTGTACTTTTTTGACCATAACGCCAGATGAAACAAATAACATCGACCTCCTGAACTTTCCTGCACGTACCCCTGCCTATCCCAGTGACACTTTGTTATGCAGATATCAAGTCCACCCTTTACCTCAATTTCAGATTTTATCAGAGATGAAATTACATTAATGTTTTCATTTGCAACTGTATTTAATGTTTAAAATTGTAGCCACATTTCATTAGTTTAGAACGCAGTCACATATCTCTATTATTAGATTGGAAAGTTTTAGATGAACAGGAATACATGTACACTGATAGGAAAATAAAGATAGGATTTACTATGCTAACTGGAGTATGTGCTGACTTTTCTTTGCATGTAGTTTTTTAATAGAGAAAAGAGCTGAGGCCATAAAACAAACCATGTCATCTATAGTCAAATCAAACCAGCCAACATTCATTGGGCAGTACTGAGCTTGGCACAGTGGGCAATACCAGAAAGGATAAGGCACACAGGTTTTCCTAAATGACCAAGGGAAGAAGGGTGTAGGGAACAGGTCAGACAATTCTGAAAACCTAGTAGGGGTTTTCCGCAATGATAACTGCCTTGTCTTTCCTTTATATCCCTTATCCTCTGGCATTCCAGTTACCTAGTTCATGTCCAGGTCATCACCGTGAGAACCCCTCAGCATGCATTTGAAGCCACATGTGTTGTTCTCTAATCTTTCCTGCCGTTCCAAATGTACTGAATACTTTGGCAAATGAGTCAGCATTTTCCTTCTCTAACCTTTTAGTGATGTAGTAATCCTGGGCAACTTCATGGTCAACGTAGACAATCAATCAAATACTCCAACAGAAATAAAATATATAATGAAGAACAAGTTACCCAGTCTTAAATGCATGGAGCCTGACTAATGATCTTTTCTTCTGAAAAAGATGGCATTATATACATTTTTGAAAAAGGAGTTGGATGTTATAATTATAAGGTACAATCTAGTGGTAACCTAAATTTTATTTCACTTTAATTGTATTTCCACTGCTACCACCATTATGACAAGAAAGAGCTACATAACATTCTTTCTCCAAGATGTAGTTTCTAGTAATAATAGTGTTGAGAGTAAGCACTATTTTAAACACTTTAAGTAGTTTAACTCATTCCCTTCTCACAGCTCCCTAAGAGGAAGGTACCACTATTCCATTTTAAAAGATGATTCTAAAACAGAGAGGTGAAGTATTTTCTCAAGGTGGCAACAGTTAGTGCTACATGGAACCCATACTTTCTCTCAAGATTTGCACTCTCAGCTCATACAAAAGGAAATGTTTCATTTATGACCCTTTCTTAACTCCAGCTTTCAACATTATTTCTGTTACATCTTATGGCCATCTCAAAACATGGAGAAAAGCCTCCTTTATTCGACTGCTGCAACACCTAGCACTAACAGAGAGCTCCATGAGGAATTCCTCTTAACAGTCTGAAAGTCTAATAATGCGGAAGACAATATGAACTAAAATGTAAATAGTAAAAAATACCACACAGTATGTTTTAAAAAAGAGTTATGAAAACTTTTTGTCACTACCCTTTTCTAAGAAAATGAATGGGAATACTAGAGATTCTTTTACCTTCTTCTTGTGTTCAGTCTGATAAAATGATGTAAATAGTACTAGTACGTTCAAAGTAAAATCGGCTCCAAAGACTACATAACATGACATAAATGTGCATAAGAAAATACTGTAAATAAAACACAAAGTTAAAAGAGAATAAACCCATTTAAGCCTTAGCAGTTCCGTTTCTAGGCTTCTGACCTGAGTATTTCCCCTCACTTTCCTACAATTAGGAGAGGAAAATTGAGTGATGGAAAGGTTGGTTTAGCAAATACCATAGTTCTCAAAATGCAGTTTCTTGGCCAACACATCAGAATCATCTAGAAACTTGTTACAAATGCAACTTATCAGGCCCCATCCTAGATCTACTGAATCAGAGACTGGTACTGGGGCTCAACAAATGAGTTTTAAGAAGCCTGCCAGGTGATTCTGAAGTGTGCTAATGTTTGAGAACCTCTGGCATGGATGAATGCTGCTCACGAATTAAAAGAGATTTAATAATAATACATTAAACTGTCTTTCAAGGTAAAGAATATGCATTTTAATGTAAGTGAAAGGTATAAAACAGCCATGGTGCATATATATGTATATATGTGTATATTATATATATTAATATGTATACATATATATTTATATATACATATTAATAAAATTAATATATAATACATATTTATTAATAAAACAGTCATGGCACACATATATAAAATATATATATATATATATATATATATATATATATATATCTTTCCTTATCTCCCACGCCTCTCTTGCCACTTTTCTTAAAATATATATGTACATATATACATACATATTATGTGTAATATATATACACATATATTAATATATAAGAGATATATATATCTTCCCTTATCTTCTAAAACTCTCTTGCCTCTTTTCTTTGTAGCAAGAGAGGTTTGGGAAGGTAACAGGCATAAGGTAAGGTAAGCATTGCCTACAACAATGCTTGTTGCAAAGCATTCATTCCTGTTTCAAATATTTTAAATTGTTAGTGACAAAAATAGATATCTACCTCAAAGTTGTTTCAAGATAGGATACAATTAATTAATTAATTAATTTAGAAAGAAGCGGCCAAGGGATGGTTTACTTTCACTTAGGCTAGAAACACAGAACTTGGAAGCTGAGAGAGAACACACTGCCTGCTGTGTTTAAAAGCCTCTGTGAAAAGTAATGGAAATAAAAACGCAGTGCCCGGAGAGTATTAATCCATCCATCAATTGATAGGGAGCAGTAGAGAAATATCCAGAAAAAAAATAAGCAATTTTCAAAAAATATTTGTTTTTTCACCAACTTTCTTTCCTTCTTCTTGTATCAACTGTAAGCAAATATTAAACCACGTGGAAGATTCTATTGATCCCCACTAGAGGACATCCTGTTTTCATAAATACCTGAAATTTTAAAACTATAATAAATTATAGTAGAACATATTGATGAGATCTGTCATCTAGTTTGATTTGCTAAGGACTCTCTGATAGTTTCATTTTGTATTCTAATCATACACAATTACGCATCAGCTTTCTGTAGTTGGTGTCTCTCCAGTGACATGCTGTAGCTCCAAGTCACCATGGGTAGGGGCTAGATCCACATGCCTGTGAGACCTTTGGCTAACAGTCGCTGCTGCCCTTCAGCCTCGTCTAATCGCAAAGCGACACTGCTCAAATAATGAGCCAACCACTAAGAGAGCATGGAGACTTAGAAGTTACAGCATTAAGAGCTACCCTAAAACCCCCAAATTTCATCCTAAAATCCTTTCATTTGTAATGCACCACAATTGCACAATTGCTAGAATGTACAACTGTTAGAATGCTAAAGATTCCATTTGAATCTCTTGCAAGTTATTGAAATATATTAGGTAAAGGAAAATAAAAATGGAAAATATACAGACTACTCACTATATGACTTTACACTGTTTATAGACAAATATAAGGAAATAAATAAAAGTCAAAGACTTTAAATCAGCCCCAAATTTCAAGTTCAAACCTCCAAACCAGAGTTTAGAGAATTTCTTTTTTTATAAATCTATTCTTAAGATTAAAGTTGTTCTTCAAAAGATATGTGAAACATGGTTCACCATGCAAGACTCAAGAAGTAAAAATTCTCACTAGTTAGAGAAGAGGACATAAGTCAATGTTGCTTTTTTCCCAACACTTCACCCTCTCCATCATTTCCCTACCCTTCAAAAAAGTAAAGTCAAAGTTTTGAAAGGTTTTAGAAGAGGAAAAAGTATGGAGCCTGGAGTCAGAAATTCTGGGCTTTTTTCCAAATTCCACCACTAACTACTGGATCTTGAGTCTTCTCTTTTATGCGGGGATCATATCCTTATCTAACCTGCCTATCTCATAGGATTATTGTGAGGATTAACTGTAATAGAAAACATTTGCCGAAGCAAAATGCGCTATACAATATAAGGCACCATTATTCTAATCAATGGAATATGCTTACTCATGGATTACATTTAAAAACACATTACCCCAAAACAAATGTGTAGTAATTTCAAATAACCATTGCACATGTCAATATTTAGATGAACTACTTTCTTTTTAATTGCATAAATACACAGAAACTAATTTATTTCCATAGAATGTCCTTATCTTAAATTTTTTTCCTTGTCCATATCTGATGTATTACCTGATATATTACAAGGAATATTATACTTTAGATACCTATGTTGAAAATGAATGACTGTGAAAAAACTACTTTTTATGAAGAGCTGACCCAACCAGGGATACCCTTCTAGCTGCCTCATCACTGGAAGTTCCCCTTCTGCCACCCCTCACCAGAGAACCTATTACATTTTCGCTGTTCACCAAAGTTTGTGCTCCACCTTCCATAGCATAAAATATCCTCCAGAAAGCAGCTTCTCACCAAGGACCTCATTTCCAGCTCTCCTCTCCTTTAGGTGGATAAATTATGGACTAGATATAATCAATGAAATAAGAGATAAAGTATTGTGCACCTCTTTCTTCTTTAGCCCATAAAAATATACTCTAATGTATTCTTCATTTGTTTTGCCCGCAGTCCACCTGGGAGTATATATCCAGGTTAAACAATGAGGCCACATAATGAAAATGTATGTTTTCATTAGTCTGAGTTCTTGAGTGACTGTACAAAATGAAGCATCTCAACTCCATAGGCAACCCCCAGGAAACACTGTGGACTGTTAAAAGTCTACTGTGTACAGAGCCATTGAAATTCAGGAGTTTGTTAGAGCAGCTGGTTTTAATTTAAATTACAGAGATTCTCCTTGCAGCCAGACCCTTAGCAGAACAACTCCCTTATGTACAAGAATTCAATTACAACTCCTATAGAGACCTAAAATCTGTTCCCCAAATCCCTATTTCCCTTGCAGAGGCCATTGTGTTGTACCTACAGCTTTCTGGTTATCTTTTTATTAACTAATTTCATAGCATTTTCTGGACACTTACTATGGACTTTTTACTAGAAACTCCTCTCTCTTCCTTGTGAAGCTCTGAGCTTGATTTCCCAGCTGTTCCATTCAGTTTTTTACTACGGATTCTGGGGTGGTAGTGTGAGCATTGGTTGGTCAAGTTTTCACTGCTGGGATCCTTGGAACTTCATATAACCTTTTTTTCTCTATTAAAAATAGAACTAGGTGTTGATTGTATCTAATATCCTAATTTTGCTTTACAATTTACAAACGGGTTGTTTTGTTTGTTATACTCATTTGAGGCATATACAGTAGGTATTATAGTCCTACTTTATAAATCTACAGAAGAGGTGATACAAATTTAGGTGGGCTGTTCAAGAAAAGTAACCATATTTATCCCATTATTTCTATAGTGATGTTGTTTCCAGATTTCAGTAAAATATATTTTTAAAAAATATGAAAGATGATCATGTTCTAAATCTAGCACTTTCTCTCTTTTAGCTCTGATGTGTGTATGTGGTGTGTGTATGTGAAATTAAATTCAATAGGTTAAAATGTATGGAAAACATAAGCAATGACTTTTAAATTCAAAATTCTTCACTATCATCATCAAGCTGGTAGGATAGTGAAGTGATAGAAAATGTGCTTTTTATTTCTTAAATTGACTTTAGACTTACCATATACCACTATGACATTCCTTTATTCTCTTTTTATGTAAATTGATATTCCAAAAGTAGAATTTATATTAATTATAATATTAAAAAACTGGAAATAAAACACATATTGATAGGAAAATTGTTATTATCAAATAATGGTTTATTCACTCTATAAAATATTAAGTAGCTATCAAAAATTAAAATCATGATACTTGTATAGTAAAATGAAAAATATGAGGCTATAAAATAGACAATTGAGGTATACATAAAAAATACTAAAAGCAAATTCAGGGTGTAATAGTATTTATGATAAGGGTGATCTGATTTCAGATATTTTTCTTTATAATTAAAAATGTTCTGGATTATTATATGCCTTATAAAATTAAAATTGATTTCAAAGCTATACCTCATTGGTATTCTAAGGAAGTTAATGCGAACAGTTGAGAAGCATTTTTCAGTCTTCCAGAAAAAAGGTACAGTGACACTTAGGATTCAAGTCAATCATAAAAACACTCATTATTATTCCCAGAGAGAGAACCACAAGTAGCAAGAAGAGGCTTCTGGTTGAGGAAGACAGGCTAAGGAGACAAGCGTAAAATCAGTACTGGACAAAGGTAGGATCCTAAGCTGGAATAGTGGTCTAAAAGGCCAGGCACTTTGGAGTGGCCTGTGCAGGTCACTCCAGAAGGTATGACTAACACCTCTGTGGGATAACAATGGAGCAGGGCACACAGGAATTGCAGAAGTCTGAATAAACGCTGATGAGAGATCTTCCCAAAGGAAGAGGAGTGGACGTCACAGAATAACTAAAAAATAAAGAGAGCAGTCAAGAACCAAAACATTCACAAGAGCCTGAGTGACCAGAAAAGCTGTTAGGAAATGGAGGAGAAGCACTGGCCCTCCAAAAGGTCAAAAATTAAACAAGCAAACAAAAAAAGCAAAACAAACAAAAATAACCTCTCTGGTTCACAACTTGAAGATTTCAAAACAGAGGCAGGGAACCATATCAAGGTAGCTACTCTGACATCTTCTGGGTTAATATTTTCAATTGGAACTGACGGCTAAACTGAAATGTTTTCAGGGCTGACCAAGGCAGTAGCTTCTGCTATGAATATGACAAGAAGTCTTGCATTTCCAGTTCATTGACACAATGATTCAGAGATAGAGCTTTGATATAATTGCCACTGTTTCCACTAAGTCATAAAGGTTACCCTGTACAGCATTCTCTGCCCATGTGCTGGGCTCTTTACAGACTTTATTTCATCTATCCTCCAAAGGACACTGTGAGATGGGCATTGTTATAGCCATCTTACACATGAAACAACTGAGGATCAGATTCATTGACTATTTGCCCAAAGTCATTAAGCAGCAAGTCACAGAGATAAGTTGAAAACTGCTTCTCTCTCTCTCTCTCTCTCTCTCTCTCTGACACCCACACATTTTCAGTGGCACCATACTACCTTCTTTGTTGGTATAAACAATAAAAAGGGAAACACTAACATTTTTCAAGGTGTTTGGTCTAGTACTGTCTTGTGTCCCCATAAAAATATATTATTTTAACCCTATTATTTCCAGTATATTTTTCATCTTTCAGATTAGAAATTGTAACTCTCATTTTAATTCCAAAACAAAAAAAAGGAATTTACCTATGAGAAAACTTTTAAGACAATTTTTCCCAAGTCAGTTCCAAACTGCAGTTCTTAAGAATGGCATTAATTTCCAGCTCTAATATATTCTTTTAATAATAGTCATAATTTGTTGGTTATTCCAAGCTGCCATGTCTATGTAAACATGGCTACTACTGGGTTTCAGGATTTTAAGTATATTGTTTGTACATGGCTAATCCATGTTCTTGAACACTTCTGTCAATAACAAAAATAGAATTTTGAACTGCATCTCTATGACTTCATGAACTATTTGGCAGTTGATATTGCCTTAACTGAAGAACATTCATTAGTCTCAAGAATTCCAAGTTAAAATTTGAGTAAATATTAACATTTTCAGAATTCCATACCTTGAATATGCATATCCTCAGTCACTAGATTTATCATGATCAAAAAATGTTTCTCATGTTTTCTCAAAATAGTTACCCTAGCTTTAAAGTTAAGCCTTTGAGAAAGTCTGGTGAATAGTTCACATACCACTCGACTTAAATTTCAGCTTCTCCACTGGCAGATGAGTCTTAAGAATAGGTATCCTTTTTATTTTCTTATGATGAGATTGTTAGAAATCCAAATCTTCAAACACAGTTTCAAAATCTCTTGAAAGTACCCATAGCTATTCTATTCCCTTTTCTGACAAGGATATAAACAAATAACTCATATGAATCCAAATGGTGAAAGACCTACATTCACAAGACAAATCAGTCATCAATCTGACATTATTTTCTGATAATCTTTTCTTTCTCAAGACAAGAGCCATCTCCAGAGTAATTTTTTTTTTCTGATAACTTCCTTTTTTTTGGTAACAAACATTGCTGGTTAACATTTGGACTCACACATGCAAATCAAGTGGAAAGAGATGACAAATATTTGCCCACATGAATATTTGAGTATTGTACCTAAAAGTAAATTCAAAGGCTTGTATCTGTTTTTCTGATAATTCTAATTTTCACAATATATATTTTCCTAAAAATTTATTTTAATTTTTCACAAGAGCAAGTTAATTGCATTTCCAGAAAACTGCCATGATGGCTTTTTTGGGTTCTATAAAATTTATAAGAAAAAAGTCAAATAGGACTTAATTCAGCTTACAGTTTTGGGGCTCTTTGTTGTATTTTTAAAATCTGAGTTTTCCATTTTCTTCATGTCCAATTTTAAGCCACAGGTAAAACAAAATCCATTTTTTTCAAACAAAATAAAACTGGTTGATTTTGATAAAGCAACTGAGAAAATTAAGTATAATGTATAGCATGGTATTCTTTATTCAAATATTAATTATGGGGTTTAGAGCACTAATATTAATTATGAGTTTTAGAAACTAATGTGATTCTCAAAACAACACATTAAAGAAAATTTTATTGTTACTCTTATTTTACAGATGAGGAAATTAAGATTTAAAGATACTAAGCGATTTGCTAAATGACACACAGTAAAGAGTGGCAGAAGCTGGATTATGAACTAAGTCTAACAACCTCTTAACACCATGCTCTATTTTACATGCAGTTGATGAATATTGCTTCAATTAGTGGTAAGTTCTAAACCTGCCAAATTACAGTATCATTTTCAAAACTGAAATATGAGCGATAATTCAGTCTTCTGAAGAAATCATGGGTTGTTCACTTCAAACTCCAATCTCATAGCTCCCACAATGACAAAAGGTCACCAAACAATCAAAGCTTGATTAAATTTTCAAAGGTTCGAATAAATAGTGTCTCTCAAAGAGCTAGAATTCTGTTACTCTGATTAACTATCAAGCAAAGGGAGTATAATTGCCATTGAGAGCAGTGTACATGCAGACTGTCTCACTGAAAGCAGGCCTATTCTCATAAGAAAACAGATGTTTGCTAAATTAATAACAAGTATTTTGCCTTGAAAGATATAAAGATGTCCTTCAGTGGTTGCTAGGTAACATATTTGAGGTTAAGAAATAAGCTAAATTACAGACCTTGGAATATTTTCCTTACGTATGTATTTTAGTAAAATGGGGGATTAAAAAGTACATAAATATCAAAGAAAATAGCTTACTGTGACATCGTGTCTTCCTTACTATTCCCATGTCCACAGATACAGATTTGCAATGGTTACTATCTGAGCATTTTCAGAACTTAAGCTGGATACCCAACTCTTACATTCCAGTGTAAGAATGTAGTAACATACAATTGAGACTTCTGATAAGGAAGCTCTAAATATATCAATTTACGTAGGTTTCCTTCATTTGGTGGGACTAATATGGTAATTCATACGGACACCATGTCAAGATTTAACAAAGCAAAGAAATTCTTGACTACACTTTGATCTTCACTTTAGATTAATTCTTAAGTGCCTGCTCTCAAAGCATCCATTTCTCTGCTCATATACATAAAATATTTGTTATGTTTGCTCTCTTTCTGTGGTATTTGTACCCACTCCAAGCCTAAAAAAATGTTTCTAATTCTTCCTCTGTCTTGTTGTCTTTGAAAGTATTTTTTCTCATATGGTGCCTTCAAATTTAGCTGTCTGGTTCATTCTTTCTCCTTGCCCATTGTTTATATTCTCTGTGGATTTTAATAACAGTCACACAGTCAACCCATCCTATAATGATATAAACTATTTCTTCTTATGATGACATAGAGTCTATTTCTCCAATCTTGAATTTGGGTTGGTCATTTGGCTGGCTTTGTCCAGTGTGACCTTAGCAAACATGATACAAGTAGACCCTGGAAAATTATTTGTACAATGGCTTTTGCCTGCTTGTTGCTCTTGGAACTCTGAGCTGACATGTGAAGAAACCTGAGATATCCTACTGGATGATGACCATGGGGAGGGAAGCTCCAGTCAGTCCAGTTGTACCAAATGAGACCATCACAAACCAACTTGCTGAGAGCCATATGACCCCCAGAAACTATCACCTAGCTGACTGGAAGCTGACCACAAACTTGAATGAGCCTGCAGAGCAGAGATGAACTTCCCTGATGAACTCAGCCCAAGTAGACAACCCACAAAATTGTAAATTAAATAAGTGGTTGTTCTCTTAAAACATGAAGTTTTGAGTTGTATTCTAGCAAAGGCTACCTGATATATTTTCCAATAACTCTATTAGGTATGGATGTACTAACACAATCAGTAGCGAACAGTTTTGGACTGGCTGATTTAAAAAGGTCCCTCTAATATTAGCTATAATGATACTCAGTCAAGTGGGTTTTCTTCACGGATCTAACAGAATGTATATGCCATTATGCAAGCTAATACAGTTCCTAAAAGAAAATAGCCCTGACCATGAAAACTTGTCCAAAAGGAAAGTCACAAAGCAGTGTTTAATGTATTTTATTTAGGAAGAGCTTTAGTAATGACAGCTACAAGAATCCTTAGCATCAAGAGTGAAGAGTGTAGTATCACAACTAACCATTCCATATGGAAGGAGAGATGCCAAAATACTGTTCTGTAGGTATAAACTGAAGTCTTAACACTTTATTTTGATTCGTTCAACTTGGATTTAGTTGGTTGACACTACTGCTAGAAAACAATGCTGCTGACTGTGTGCAGGTGAATTCAAGTTTTTAAAAATGCCATTCCATTTTCAACCTTTAAGAATAGAAGTTATCAATTATAAGGATCCTTTTGGTCACTGTCTTTGGATGCAAAAAGTCAGTGTATGAATCAGGGGCTAGTAAAAAGAATAGAAACCTTTCTAAGTATTTTAAATAGAAAGCATTTAATTTGGGACTATGGGCTGAAATGTTTGTCTTCAAACAAACAAATAGTTAATATTTAAATAATCCAGATTTTAGCAAGAACCAGAATCCACCATCACCAGAAAAAGACTATGGCCTTTCTTTGCTTCCTGCCCTTCAACCTTCCATTAGTGCCATTCAAAGCTGCACACATTGGCAAATTAAAATATAGCTTTCAAGAGAAGGTCAGAGAGTGAAATGAGGGCCAACAGGCAATCCTCAGGCACTTAAAGTAAGACAACAGAAGAAAATAGGACTTTTACACATACAAAACATTAGACATATTGCTATATAATCTTAAGCATGGAAATAACCCTTGGTAAAATACATAAATAACTGAATGAAACTGATGATTTAAAAGATGTACATTTCATCCCTTTCTTGCTTTTTTAGATGGTATTTTTTCAAATGTTCTGAAAAGGTTATTAATAGTAGTTTAAAGTTAATATTTAAAATAATGATGAAAAGAATGGGCTCTGGAGACAGCTTATCTAAGCTGCAATCCTGATTCTGGCAATTTATACCTTTATAATCTTGGGCAAATTTGTTAATTAAGTCACAGGTAATAATAGTATATGTGTCACTTAGTTATAATGAAGGTTAAAGTACTAATGCAGGCAAACCTCTTCCACAGCTTCTGGTTTGGAATAGACCAACAATAAATTTCAGTCACATTATTAACTTTTATATATTGAAATACAACTTACAGAAACTTAATCTGTCAGTTTTTCAATTTCTAGTTTTATTTTTCATCATGATTTTTCTATGATAATACTATGTTTATAAGACTAATTTGACTTAACACTAAATTAACAGTAAAATCTTATTGATGTGATATTGCCGGAGAAGAGACTGAGTTCTGCTGCTTACGTCTCCTGTTACTGAATTCTATCTTCTGTGTATTTGGTATTTTTTTAATGTTTCACATTAAAAACTTCATCACTCTGCAAAGATTATATTTTTAACATTAACTGTAACCATAAAACAGTGGTGTTCTGAGGATTAAATGAGATCAACATTTGTATCTTGATTTTCATTAATTTCTTCCGTCTGATCATAATGAACATCAGTACTTCTTCCGAGTCAACTCAGAATTCTGATGGAAAATGTGCATTCAATCAAATGTGTCCTTGGGAATGCCTTGTCTTTGAGTATTATAGGTAGAATGCCATTCATAGGTTAAGATATCTTTTAATACCACAGGAAAAAAAGACGTCACTTAGATCTTGTGTTTTATAGCTTTGTTGAAAATACACAGTAAAATCTATGGAAAATGTGCCACTGCCCTCCCCACATTGTGACACATGCCTAATAGCCTTCCCACTGTCTCTTTACATCTTTTCCTCTCTTGGTAGGATTAATCATTCCTTCTTTGTTTCTATACCTCTTAGTTGAAGGGTATGGACTACACAAAGTACAACCAAAAAGAGGCTTATGTTTAGTCTTTCCTTTCAAAACTGTTTCTGGATTTGTTCTTTCCTCCCCTCTGAAATAAACACTGGAGCAGTTGTCCATATTTTCCAATGTCTTTCAAATAATAAATAGTTCCATTTTATTATTTAAAACGTTATTTAAAATAGTTCCTTTTTATTATTTATTTTTATATTTTATTATAGGATACAGCAATCTAAATCCTATTTAACTCCAGTCCAAATTCAGGGCTTTGCATTCTCTGTTCCCTTTACTCATAATGCTCTTTCACCAATATCCAAATAGCTTAATTACTCATTTCAGTCATGCCTCTGATAAAATATCACCACCTCAGAGTGGCTTGTCCTAAATTTCTTCATAAAACAGTCTCTTCCCACTGCAATTCCATCACTGTCTAACCAATTACATTGCTTTATTTTCTTCAAGTGTTTATCATCACCTGATATACCATAAATTTGACTCCTGATTACTTTCACTTATCTCATTGGAAAGTAAGCTTCATGTCATTCAGCACTCTGTCTTGCTCACTGCTCTGTGGCCAGTTGTGGGGATAGGGTCTAGATCACAGGAAATGACCAATAAATATTGAGGGAACAAAATGAATGAATGAGGAATTCATGAAGCCACAGAATACACATATCAATGATATTTCCAATTTTGCAAGTTTTTTTCTCTTTCAAGCTCCACTAGAGACCATAACAATGCTATGAATTTAATTATTTCCTAGAGATAAAATACCTATCTTCAGGTATATAGAAAATGTACTTTCCTTATCCTGCAAAATTTTGCAGGTATAACACAGCAAAATCATATTTAAAAGATGTAAATAATATATTACCTAGATGAATTACTTGATTCTGTCTAGAAGATCTTTTCTTTCTTTTAACATGAAGATATCCAGTAGGAAATCTCTGGCTTGCCCGTCTGTTTTTGTCAAACATTCAACAATTATTGATAATTTCTACATCTGTTATTTATTTGACAGATCTCTGGAGGGCCATACAAGTAGAAATTTCAGAGAAACCCTAAACAAACTCCATTGTTCTTCGCAATGCCAGGAAGAATTTTTAGCACTATATAAATGTTAGGTTTAATTTAATCATTCACACAATGACTACTGATGCATTCTCTTGCATAGCATGTAAAGTGAAATTTGTGATTTGTCCACTATTGTATTAAAAAATAAAAATTAATTACACTCTAAAATTAGGCCACTTGAATCTGGGAGGAGGCAAAAGTCAAAGAAAATGTGCAGCTGGTCAGGAAGTAAATACAGGGTGGAGAAATTTTTGCAGAGAAGGAAGAGAAGAAGATTATAAGGCATGAAGGAAGACATTCAGATGTTGTTAGTGTGTTTTCAGAAATCTGACAACTGGAATCCAAAAAATGCAACATATCACTTAAATATATATTTTGTAACTAAACAAAAGGATCTTCAGAAATTAATGGAGCTGCAATGGCTTGGATTTTTTAAAGACATTTAAGTGATTTATTTTGTAAATAATATGCATACTGAAATACAGTCATTAGACATAAAACTGAAAACATCAGGTCAAAAATAAAAAAAAGACAAAGAATCTATGCATTTCTTAACCTGGCAAAAGGTTTGTGTTTATTGTTTTGAGCTTAAGATATCTGTTTACACGATCAAAACAGAAATCTGAAAATTGATTTTTATAAACTATTCAATATTAACTTTACTTCACAGTAGACTAGACAAAACCAATAGACTAGACAAAACTACATGTATTGTCACTCCATAATCATGCAAGGGGGAAAAAGGCAAGAAGTATAGGTTAACCCACAGAGCACTAGCAAATCCTTCCAGGGAATTTAATCCATGCCTGTGACCATAATTTATTTTAATGGAATCCCCAAAACAAAATGTTGCCCTTCAAATGTGATTTTTAGATAAAAGCAAAATCATTTATCTTGCCATTTCATGACAAGGAAACATCTGCAGGAAGACACTAGAGAGCACCCCTCACTAAGATATCAAAGTAACTCCTAAACTCAGAGGCCAGCTGAAGCACAAAGAGCATAAATCATCTGGGTAGCTCCGAAACACATCTTGCACATTCTCACATGATTGACTGATGGACTGCTTGATGTGTGAATAAATGAATGAAGCTTGTGACAGTGAATCAAAGGCAGGATCTCTTTATGTGCCAAAAAAACCAATAGTATTAGTCTGCAAAAGAGATTGTAAGATGATTCTCTCTTAAAGCAGTTTAAAAATTGGCATTGATACAAAATAGGAATTTATGGGAAGCATTAACTAGCTAAACATCTGCTGAAATTTTCATTCGATTAAAAGCAGAGCGTGTCATAAAACCTCTACTTGGCTTCCTTAAAATGTCATGGCTAAGAGGTGAAGGGGGACTTCTGCTCTGAATATGATTAAGATCCACAAAGAATAAAGAAAAAAAAGACAGTCAACATTCAATGAATCTGTATTTTTACACTCATCACAGTGCTTTAAAAAACTTGGATGAGAAATTCTAAATCCAGATCAGACTGAAAAAGTATCAAGTACAATCATCAGAAAGAGGGGAAACACAACTAAGGAAACATACTTTTAAAATCCTCTGTCTGAAGCTTAGCACAAGCTAAGAATTATGTAAACATTTTAATTAGTTATATTGTGAAGATAGAGCTTAAGTGAGAGACTGTATAAACACTCAACTCCTATTGTGCTTCCAGCCTCTTAACCAAGGATAGCACAGCAGAGTTTGTATCATTCTCACACATACTCCCTGAATTCTGGGTTCTATCTTCCAAGAAACCATAACTTCTCCAGGTTCAATTATCCTGAATGACTTAAAAAAAAATCAAACTATGTTAATATAGTATGTATACAACTCTTAGAGGAATGCCTAATATGGGTGGTTGCAGTGAGTTGAGATCGGACCACTGTACTCCAGCCTGGGCGAAAGAGTGAGACTCTGTGTCAAAAAAGAAAAAGAAAAAAGAATAATGCCTTAGTACGTGGTTAAATATTAGATAAATATTAGCTCTGATGATTAGATTATAGAATAGAAACTCTAAACAGTGTCTAATATTGACTCTTTTATAAACTACTATAAGTTTAATATATTTTTATAATAAGAATAAAGGTATTATATGATCATAGCTAACATTTATCTAATATTTAACCATGTACTTGGCATTATTCCTTCTTTCAGTCTAGCCAAGTGACCTTCATCTTAGCAAAAGAATTGCTGTGTACATGAGATATGAACTAAAAGTATGTGTACATGTAACACAAAACCATATAGACCATGTTTTGGGGCCAAGTATGCTATGTTAAGGATTTCTTCACCATGCATTTTTTTCACATTGCAAATTGACTTTGGAAGCTACATCAAACAAAACTGTGTCTCAAATGTAGCTAGTAACATAAAACTGAAAATTATTAAGGGTCATTGAAATAAATGAAGATAAAAGACAATAAAAATAATTCTGAAAACACTTTAAATGTACTATTATCTATTTCTGTTCTTGAAAAATGCATGTTTTAAAATCTACAAAGACGGCCAGGCAAGGTTGCTCACACCTGTAATCCCAGCATTTTGGGAGGCCGATGCAGGTAGATCACTTGAGGTTAGGAGTTTGAGACCAGCCTGACCAATATGGTGAAGCCACATCTCTACTAAAAATACAAAATTAATTTTGTAATCCTAGCTACTTGGGAGGCTGAGGCAGGAGAAATGCTTGAACCCAGGAGGCAGAGGGTGCAGTGAGCTGAGATGGCACCATTGCACTGCATACCAGGCAACAAGAGCAAAACTCCGTCTAAAAAAACAAAACAACCCCCCACCAAAAAATCAAAACAAAACTACAAAGATGCTACTACTACTATAATAACAGTATGTTTTAAAAGTAGAGATTGCTCCAATTTTTAAAAGTGGGACGAATGTGTATATGTAGATCACTATCTTGATGTTAATATATGGAAATAATCTAGTGTAAATTACTGAGTAATTCATGTGTGAGCATTTTCAAATTAAAAGATAATTTTAGCAGCCAGACCTTGTTCACTGGGAACATGTCAATTCAAAGGAACACCATACTTTTCAGTCAGATTATTAGGCATTTCTTGACTTGTAGACACATGACTTCATTCTCTGCCTTGATAATTATTTGTCATGTTCCCTGTGTGTATATGTCCAAACTTCTCTTTTCTCATGAGGACACTAGTCATTGGATTGTAGTCCACTCTAATTCTGTATGATCTTTAAATACATCAGCAAAACCCATTTCCAAATAAGGTCACATTCACAAGTGGTGGTGGGGTTAGAACTTCAACACATCTTTTTTGGTGGGCACAATTGAACCCCAAACAGTATTATATTCCAGGAAATTTACATTACCTTGCTTCAAGGAATGCTTGCCATAAACTCAAAGGAGTAGGTATCATTTCTTTTTTAACTTAGTGAAAAACAAGTCTTATTAAGCATAAGCTACTTTTCCAGAATGACAAAGCAAATGTGAGGCAAAGGCTTGAGTTAAGCATAGAACTGTTTGATAATAAAGACTGTGTTTCTGAAACTGGGGTATGACCACCCTGGAGTTAAAAAATATGTGATTGGTGTTATAAGAATCTTTCTAATTAGCATGGCTCAACTTGCTTGAAAATTATTTTAATGACAAATGATTTAAACCATTAATTTTATACTAAAAAAACACATTTGGTCATAGAATGCAAAATTCACATAGTACCATAAGTAATTCATGCTTCAAATACATGTTTTCAAGTTCAGAATACTGAGTTTTGGTAAACTCTTATGAGTAATTTTTCACTCAACCCATCTGAAGATATTTTTAAGTTAAAAAAATTAAAGAAGCATTGGCAGAATGATTGGTGTTTTTGTATATGGAATAGATGATCATTTGCCAAGATGTTGTGGGAAAAGTCCAGCATAGGATGCAATTCTGATTCTTGCATTGACAATAAATCAAAATACTCTGTTATGTGCACTTATTAGTTGATCTTTTAACAGAAACACAGACATAAGATTGAGATTGAAAACCTTGAACATTTCTGGCATAATGGATTAACTGCATTATACATTTAACTGGTGGAAAAGTTTTATCCTTTTACTGGCCGACAGGTTAGATTAATTTTGTTAATGACAGATTCTAAACCAGTTCTTTAAGGGAATTCTGGAATTCTCAAACACTCGGATAGATTATCTGTTTCTGGCTGCGTTTTTAATCAAAAAGTCCAGAAGCATTTGATGACTGTTTACCTGGAGTTAGCTCTTTACTCCCTCTCCAAATACGCTGCTACTTAGTTATTCTAAAGTGGCCAGACACTTTAGAAAGATCATTTTTAAATAATGATACCTTTTCAGCAATCTATTAAACATAAGTGTTTGTCCCCTCCAAATCTTATGTTGAAATGTGATCCCCAATACTGGAAGTAGGGCCTAGGGAGAAGTGTTGTTGTCATGGTGGCAGATCCCTACTGAACAGCCTGGTGCCCTCCCTATGGTAATGAGTGGATTCTAATTTTGTTAGTTCATGGAAGAGTTGGTTGTTTCAAGAGTCTGATACCTCCTCCCCTCTTCTCTCTTGCTCCTTCTTTCATCATGTGACCTGCATGATCCCCCTTCACCTTCCACCATGATTGGAAGCTTCCTGAGGCCCTCAACAGAAGCAGATGCCGGCACTGTGCTTCTTGTATAGTCTACAGCACTGTGAGCCAAAATAAACCTCTTTTCTTTAAAAATTACCCAGTCTCAAGTAATCCTTTATAACAACGTAAGACAAAATAATAGACATAAAAATACCCCAATTTTCTGTCTTAATTAAACATCCTACAAGACATATTTTAAGTATGCATTGAGAGTAAATAGTGCTATTCTGTTAAGAACCTTAACATCAGAATATTAGGAACATTGTAAAGATGTTTCATATGTGACAACACAGACATTTAAATGACTGCATATATATAATGACACATCTTAGTTCTCTAAAGGCATCTATTCCACCATGAAAAATGTATGTGAAATGCATTTTTAGACATTCATTTTATGTGCCTAAAGTAAACTGTGATACCATTAAGATTTTATATTCTAACTATAGACTCTCATGCTGGTCTAATTATTTCAATAAAATCTTTAAGTCATAAAAATTGACAATATTGGCCCAGTGCAGTGGCTAACACCTGTAATCCCAGCACTTTGGGAGGCTGAGTCAGGCAGATCACATGGTCAGGAGTTTGAGACCAGCCTGGCCAATATGGTGAAACCCCGTCTCTACTAAAAATACAAAAATTAGCCAGGCATGGTGGTGGGCATCTGTACTCTGAGCTACTCAGGAAGCTGAGGCAGGAGAATCACTTGAACCCCAGGAGGTGGAGACTGCAGTGAGCTGAGAGATTGTGTCACTGTACTCCAGCCTAGGTGACAGAGCAAGACTTTGTCTAAAAAAAAAAATTGACAATATTCCTACACTTCATATAAAGTATTCATGAAGAAGCATTTGTATAAGTAGGTCATAAAATGAATTCTCCATTTCCATTGGATCTTATAAGATAATGGGCAATGTATTCAAAAGGTGGCTGAACTTCATCCAGTAACTTATTTTAAAAGGCAAAAGTATGTTGCATCAGCTAATATTTTAGTAAAGAACTAGTCCTACCTAAAAGATAAATAACAAGCTAATCTGCCTTTTTTTCCATGTGGTACCAGGATGTAGTGTCACAATTTTCTAAAAGCATATTGTTTCTTCTCTTTTATTTCTTCTTTTTTTTTTTTGGTAATTAAAGGTTTGGAGTTGGTATTTCTTATGCTTCTGCTTCCTATCAACATTCACTATGATCAACCTGTTACCTGGATGGAAAAAGCTCTCCCCAAATTGAACTGATGTTTTAGTAAGATCAGAGAAGAAAAATGTTCCTGAAAGTTTTACTATATATGTTAAAATACAGATAGTGATTTTTATTTCCTGTTTAAAAGACTATCATCTTTAATTATCAAATTATTATAAAATTCTATACCCAAACATGTATATCTAACAAAAACAGTAGCCATATTTTGAGTACTTGTAAAACCTAGGACATATGTAAGGGTCTTTATATTCAGTATCTAATTTAATCCTTCCATAACACTAACAGCAAACATTATTATCTCCATTGTACATATGAAGAAACTGAGACCTAGAGAAATTAAATAGCATAAGCAGGGTCAAACAACAAATGAAAGAATCATGATTTGGATCCAGTTTGCCTACTTCCACATCTATGTTATTTTTACTGAACAACAAAATGTATGGCTTGATTTTAACTAAACTACTTAAACTTTTCAATTATTTAAATACAACTATCAAATCTATTTTCATAGGAAAAAATTAAGCACCATTACTATAGAGAAGGAACAATCTGATCTATAAATTATGCAAAGCAGAAAAATTTCTCAAAAGGGTATGATGAATGTTTTTCTGACATATTGAGAATAGTATTGCAATAAAAAAATCTACTCATTAATCAGTATTTTAATGATCTCCAAGCCAGTTATCTAAGAAAGCAATGTGCTTTCAGATGCGTGATATTTTTAGAAAAAAAAGAGAAAATTCAAACATTACTATATAATAAAATTAATACAATCATAAAAAACTAGACATCAGAAGCTAAAGAATAAGAGGAATATATTCTTTTAAAATTGTTTTATCTTCTCTTAAAAATATCCATATCATTGTTTTTTCTCCTTCCAGAAAACACATTTATGTGCAGTTTGGTAAGTGATGCCCATTTGGAAACCATTTTATATTCCTTAAATAAGTGAATAAAAGACTTCTAAGCTTTTCAGCGAAACACAATATATTTGGTCCATAAGAAGTTATAAACCATATGTCAGCTCCAATACTTTCTTGAGGCATGTGTTTTTGGCTTCATAATATATTTACAACATAGGGAGTTTAATATTTATGTTTATTTTCCAATATGTAATTAGTAGTCTATGTGAAAACAAGCAATTTTGAATATAAGTTGTTTTGGAACATCCTGCTGAAAAATAAACATATAATTTGTGATTGCTACTTACATGCAACAGCTCATTATGATTTAAAATAATAAAATATTAGAAAATATGCTAAAAACCACTGTAAACCACAACGCTATAGTTTCTACATGGGAGTGGTTTAGTTCCAGCTTTCAAAAATATTATGGAAGAAAATTCTATGGCAGTCACTTTGTGTTTAATACACAGGCCACCAACTTTATTCAGCCACTTATGCTGAGAAAGAAAAGTTCATAAACATCCACACATTCTTACAAGTATATGATACACATGTAATGCTATACAGATAAGAAACAGTAGAGTCAGTTAACATTTATTAAGCCTGTTTACTGGCTCAGTATCATGCATGTGTGCAACATACTGATAAATTAGCTTGCTCTTAGGTGTTTAGACTTAGGAAATGGCACTGGAGTCTTAGCTTTCTTAACTGAAAATCAGGTATAATGATATCTCTTCTAAAGAGTTGTTATGAGGACTCCTACATATAAAACAGATAAATAAAATATTGAAGATTGTATAAAAGTCTTTTCTCTTTCCACAAACATGTTGCTACTTAGTTAGTCTAAAGTTAATGGTTGAAATGACACATCACTGCCCTAAGAGTATTCATGCATTTTTTCATTTATATGATAGAGATAACTAGTGACTTCTGTTTAATTATTAAAAGGAAAGAATTGGAAAGTCTGAAGTGGGTAAATTTTATAGGGGAGATGAAATTGAGCTTGATTTTGAGACATGACAAGGCTACCAAAAACTCTCATCCGGTGACAACTAGAAACTCCTTCAACCAAAGTTCAACATGTAGAAAGACGATGAGAAAGGGCTTTCCACATAGATGAATAAAATTGGCAAAGACACAGACTTGGGAATACATACATGTTACGTGAATGACCTATCATCTCTCCTGATGCCAGGCCTTTGTGCATGCTGTTCCTTCAAACCTGAATGCCCCTTTTAATTTTTGGTCAGCTAGCAAGTTTCAATTCATTCCTTAAGTCAGATCTTCTCAGGGAAGATTTTTGTGACTACTGAGCACTCCTCCCAAATTAAGCATCTTATTTCTGTGATCTCTTCCTAGCTTATCTATACAGTTTACATGCCTGTGCTTGTACATGGAAGCACTTATCACTGTGTGCATGCCAGTGTACAGCATGTCTGCGCTTTCACCACCACCTTGAAACTCCATGATGTAGGAGACTGTGATTTACCTTTGTTTACTGAATAGCTAGCATGAGACAGTCACACAGGAAACTCAAGCTGGACAGAGGATGTCAGATTTGAAATCGGCTTTTAGAGTTTTTGATGGATGAGTGACAATCATGGTAGCTTATTAGAAAGTAGAGATAATGGAGTCTGGTAGGGCTGCTTGAAGGGCGCTGAAGTTATATAGATAGATCAGGATGGTGGCGAAGAAGTAAAAAAAAAAAAAAAAAGATGTAACTACCAAGTAATGACAGAAGTTGGCAACTGAAATATTTCATATAGGTGAAATATTTATTTTCTTCAAAATTATATAGGATTAGCAGTTTTACTCCTAGTCAATAAAAATGTTAGTAGTTCAATAGTTAACACTTGCACAGATGTACTATGTGCCAGACATTTATCTGAATCTTTATATGAACTAAATCATTAAGTTATCATAACATCCCTGTAAGGTGGATACTATTATTATTTCCATTTTACTAAGGATGAGTGATTAAGAAACCTGTCCAAATCACATGGCTAGTATCTGGTGCCACTGAGATTTCCACTCAGGTTGTGTGGCTCAGTCAGAGTTTAAATAGTTTGCTAAAAGACCTTGAGATTATTTTCTAATTCATCAAACCTAATCCATTCCAACCAGTATTTTTTTTTCTTTACTGGAAGTACTAATGATTGTCTCAATGTATCATTCAAATACAAAATACAGAGTTTTTTATACACTGATTGCAATAAACATAAACTCATGCAAAGAAAATTCAGGCAAAAATGAAATTTATCATAAAGATTCAGAGGTTTGTCTTTCCTAAGGGTGGTCTACTAGATCTTTCCAATGAGCAGTTTATTGGAAATTAATTGGAAAGCATTGAGAAACAAAAGCTTGCTTGCTTTCTTTCATTTTTCTTTGTCTCTGTGTGTGTGTGTGTGTGTTTATCTCTAACGTATTTTATGCCTGCTTTATTCTTCTCTCATTGTGAGTAAACTGGTTTTCTTTGCAAGTCTGTGGCAAGTTCAGCTCTGATATTTCTGAGTTAATCAATCCAGTGCCAGTAGCTATCTACCTTTCCTGCATGCTCCACAATTTTCAGGGAGAAAAAATAGAATTGGCATAGCTTGAATCAGAGTTCACCATCTGTCTAATCAGAAGTGACCAGAGGGAGCAAGGTCTAGTGACAGTTAACTACTCAGTAGATCGTGGGAACAGTACTCACAGAAGTGATGGGAGCTGGCAGGCTACCATGTCATGTCCAGTAGTTAACAACAATCTAAATGTTGTAGTTAGCTCAAAATGTTTCCACTGTACTCAATGTACAAAAGTAAATTACTGTGGTAATTTTTGTGCTCATATTTTTATGGGGTCTGGTCAGCCATATTTAATGTTTTATAAAACAATAAGATAATTACTATTATGAAAGCTAAACATACTAGTTCTGGATTCTGGGTTGTATTGTCATTTATTCCAAAAACTTCCAAGAGTGAGAAATGCATTAAATTTGGACACAAAATACAGTGGATATAAATCTATAACTTAATATATAGAAAGAAAATATAAACTGAATATATCTGAAAGTAAATGTGAAAAAGGAAAAACAAATACAGGAAGTTATGGCGCCAAATACCAATACTCTTGGACAAATCACAATAGGTCTCTAGGTTCTGAACAGACCTAAAAGTGAGGGTCATTGGACTAATGTATTTTGAAAGTCTTCTCTACTTTTAAAATTTTATAGTATTTTAATAGGTCTCTAGGTTCTGAACAGACCTAAAAGTGAGGGTCATTGGACTAATGTATTTTGAAAGTCTTCTCTACTTTTAAAATTTTATAGTATTTTTTCCCTATAAATGGAGTAGTTTAATGATCTAAAATCTAAAAATAATTCCTTTCAAACAAAATGAATCACTAATGATATAAAGAATGCCTAGGAAAGAAAAAACATGTTTTCTACTTGAATACTACTAATAATAAATACAGAGGCAATATGCTTTGTGTTTCCCCTAAAGTAATTTCTATAAATTGCAATATATCCATTCATCTTGAATCTCAAAATCCAATATTTTGGTATTAAAAAAGCACCAGATCTCTGGAGACATCCATACCATTTTTGCATGTCAAAAGGTGAGCTTTTAATGAAATAATTTGAGATGTATTCAAAGGCATTTGGAGACTATGAATAGAATATACTGACTTCTGTATCACAAAGTAGTAAGCATGAGAATAACTGATTTCTGCATTAAATGTATACTCATTTCAGATCTCTTTCTTAGTACTTTTAAAAATAAGGAACTTGCTTAAATTAAAGCAACCATATGGCATGACCAGCACTACAGAAGGCAAACATCAACTCTTACAAAGATAAAGTGCAGAAGAAAAATTAGAGCAGACATAAGTGTAATGAAAAAGTCATGAAAACAACTTTTGATCTTAAGCCCAAAATAAGATGGGATAGAATTAAAGTGAAACTGGCAGAAGTTCTGAAATAAATTTAATAAATACTGCTGTGTCTTTCTGTTCCCTGTTAGCTTGGGTTTCATGACCACCTACCTTTTGGAATAATCATTAGCCCATATTTTATAGGCTCAGTTTCAACATGTGTTCTGTCCACACAACATTAAAAAACAAAATAGTTCATTCTATGAAATGGCTGGTCAGCCAGTCAAACCCCTGCTTTGATGGAACTGAACAATTCACAGAGTGAAAACAATGAGTCTATAAACCAATTTCAGGTAAAGTACCATCCTGATTAGAGATGATTAAGAGAGATAATTATGAGATGTTCCACTACCAATAAAATAACTCATCAACTAAAGTTTCAGGAGATAATTTTTGAAAACAGCATATTAAAATTAAAATTTAATGTCAGATATAAAAATTATGAATGTAAATCACTAGTTTCAGAGGGCAAAGGTAGACACAATTTTGATGAAACTATTTACTAAATTCCTATATCTTCTTCCCCAACTACCATTAAGCATATACATACAGTGGACACCCCTAACATGTTACTCAGAAAGGCAGTACCGGGGCATCTCAGAGCTGCATATTCAAGCAAACTCAGGGACTCCAAACAGAAACTAATGAGGAAGAGTGCCTCCTCTTGGAGGAGCCAACGTAGCTCAGCTGAGACTGGTATCAACAGGCAGCCACATGCCATATGAAGTAGAATGAAATTGGACCCCTACCTTTCTTTTCTTTTTTGAGACAAAGCCTCACTCTGTTGCCTAGGCTGGTGGTGATGTGATGTGAGCTCACTACAACCTCCACCTCCTGGGTTCAAGTGATTCTCACACCTCAGCCTCCCAAGTGACCAAGATTACAGGCACCTGCTAGCATGCTTGGCTAATTTTTATATTTTTAGTAGAGATTGGGTTTCACCACACTTGGCTAATTTTTATATTTTTAGTAGAGATTGGGTTTCACCATGTTGGCCAACTTTCACCATGTTGGCCGGGATTACAGGAACCTGCCATCAGGCCTGGCTAAGTTTTACATTTTTAGTAGAGATTAGATTTGAATTATGGCTAAAGTGGCCAACATGGTGAATCCCAGAGACTGGCAAGTTTGGTTTCAAACTCCTGACCTCAGATGATCCACCCACCTCAGCCTCCCAAAATGCTGGGATTACAGGCATGAGCTGCCACACCCAGCCTGGAACCCTACCTTTCATCATATACAAAAATTAACTTAAGGTGGATTAAGATATAAATGTAAGAACTCAAACTATAAGAATCCTAGAAGAAAATCTAGAAAATACAATTTTTGACATTGGCCTTGGGAAATAATTTATTGACTAAGTCCTCAAAAGAAAATGGAATAAAAACAAAAATTGACAAGTAGGATCCAATTAAACTAAAGAGATTCTTCACAACAAAAGAAACTATCAATAGAGTAAACAGACAATCTATAGAACTGGAGAAAATATTCTCAAACTATGCATCCAACAAAGGTCTAATATCCAGAGTCTATAAGGAACTTAAACAAATCAAAGCAAACAACAAATAACCTCATTAAAAAGTAGCAAAGGACATTAACAGATACTTTACAAAAGAGAACATACAAGGGGCCAACAAACATGAAAAAATCATCACTAATCATCAGAGACATGCAATTCAAAGCCACTATAAGATACTCAAACCAGTCAGAATGGCTATTATGAAAAAGTCAGCAAACAACAGATGCTAGCAAGGCTGCAGAGAAAAGGGAATGCTTATATACTGCTGGTAGTAATATAAAATAGTTCAGCCACTGTGGAAAGCAGTTTGGAGATTTCTCAAAGAACTTAAAACAACTATCATTTGACCCAGCAATCTCATTACTGGTTATATAACCAAAGGAGCAGACATTATTCAACCAAAAGACATATGCTCTCGTATGTTCATCGCAGCGATATTCACAATAACAGACATGGAATCAGCCTAGAAGCCCATAAATGGTAGACTGAATAGAGAAAATGTAACATACACACACACATACACATGCACACACACACACACACACACACACACACCATGGAATACTATGCAGCTATAACAAATAATGAAATCATGTACTTCACAGTAACATGGATGCAGCTGGAGGCCATTATCCTAAATGAATTAATGCAGGAAAAATAAAAGACTGCATGTCCTCACTTATAAGTGAGAGCTAAGCCCCGAGTACACATGGATATAAAGATGAGAACAATGACACTGAGGATCACAAGAGAGAAGAGGGAGGGATGGGGCAAGGGTTGAAAAATTACCTATTGGATACTATTATCACTGTCTGGGTGACAGGATCATTGGTGCCCCAAACCTCAGCCTCACACAATATACCCATGAAACAAGCATACACATGTACCTCCTGAATCTAAAATTAAAATTATTAATAAAGTACTAGCACATTGAAGAAAAAAGAAATACGTATTACTAACCGAAATTAAGTTGATTAAATGATGGGTTTCTCGTTGCTAGTGAATGAATGGTTTGTATTTTTGAAAAAGGCATACAAACTTTTAAATTCTGAACATGTAAAATGTGCTTCACTTTATAATTTATATACAAGCACACCTTGGAGATATTGCGCATTCCATTCCAGAACACTACATTAAACCAAATTATATACATATTATGTATTATAATTACATATGTGCTTACATACGTATAGTATATGTAAAGATGTATTATAGATTATAATTATATATGTATTATACATATTACATCGCACAATTTTTAGTTTTCCACTGCATATAAAAATTATGTTTATACTATGCTGTAGTCTATTAAGTGTGCACTAGCATTATATCTGAGAATGCAATGTGCATATCTTAATTACAATTAGTTTATTGCTAAAAAGTGCTAACAATCATCTGAGGCTGCAGGGAGTTGTGATTTCCTTGCTGGTTGAAGTTCTTTCCTCAAGGTTGATAGCTGCTGACTGATTGGGATTGTGGTTGCTGAAGTTGGGGTGACTGTGGCAATTTAAGTAAGACAACAGTGAAGTTTGCTACATCGATTGACTTTCATGAAAGACTTCTCTGTAGCATGCAATGATATTTGATAGCATTTTGCCCACAATAGAACTTCTTTTAAAATTAGACTCAATCCTTTCAAACTCTCCTGTTGCTTTATCAACTAAGTTATGTAATACTGTAAATCCTTTTTGTCATTTCAACAATGTTTACAGCATCTTCACCCAGATTAGATTCTATCTCAAGAATAGAAACCACTTTCTTTGCTTTTCCATAAGAAGCAACTTTGCATCTGTTCAAGTTTTATCATGAGGTTGAAGCAAGTCAGTTAAACCTTTAGACTCCACTTCTGATTTCAGTTCTCTTATATTTTTGCTATTCTTACCACATCTGCAGTTACTTCCCACGGTGAGTCTTGAGGCCCTCCAAGTCATCCATAAGAGTTAGAAACAACTTCTTTCAAACTCCTGTTAATGTTAACATTTTGACGTCCTTCCATGAATCACAAATGTTCTTTGACGTCTATAATGGTGAATACTTTCCAGAAAGTTTTCAATTTACTTTGCTCAGATTCATCAGAAGAATCACAATGGCAGCTCTAGCCTTATGAAATGTATTTATTATATAATAAGAGTTGAAAGTCTTGAAAGCTATAGTAATCTCATCTATATTTGTCCATGTTTTAGAAAATTATAGTGATTTTTACTTGCAGAACAGACAACCATTTTGACAGGAAATTAAGTTGATTTTGTCTGTGTTCCTCACCCCATGATATCAGGAGGCCTATCTTTGTCATCCTCCACTGATCCTAAGACAGAGACTAATACTCAAGAGGCACAATCAATAATTGTTCAATGAAAAAGCACACTCTTTCATCATTTCAATTATTTACTTAAAGTGACCTACATCTTCATCAAGGTTATCTATTATTTTCTGAAAAATGTTAAATACTTTATTTCAATTTCTTGCATTTATATATTCTCTCCAAAATTTATTTTCTCTTATTGCAAACATAGTAGGATCGTGTATTATATATTACATTTTTGCCAATTTGAAATATGTTTTAAATATGCTTAAGTCTATGATAAAAACTTATTTGACAAGTTTGATGATATTTAAAATGAAATGAAATGCAAATGAATTATAAGAGGCTTTCTCATGCTTGGGAAAGAAATCATGATATAGCATAAAAATACCAAATGTCAAAAATCCAGTGTTTGTTCAAGTGTGTGTGATATGAGTCTAAGTAGGTAATTTCCATAATTATCTCATTTTCTTCTATAAAATGTGAATACAAATACATAATCTGTAATAGTTCTAAGAAACAAATGGAATATAAATAGCAAAAGCAGCAAATCATCAAACAAATATAGGTGCTTAGAAGGAAAACTCCTGGTGACCTAAAGCCATCCAGTGTGAGTATAGCTGGAAGGCCAACCACTTGGAGGCAGAGCTGTGAAGAAACAAAAGAATATGAGATTGGAAGTTGCATTTCACAAGAGTAGAATTCAATGGTAAATACAAAGATACAGTCTCTTGAGGCTTCTTTAGCATCGTAGCAATTCTCACAATGCTTTGGGTAGCAAGCATGCCAATGAATAAAGACATATAACATATATATATATACCCACAAAGACATCTGTCCACAATCCCCACCCCTAAAAGAGAAAAAAAAAAAAAGGACAACCTAAGAGCAAGGATTGGCCAATAGAGGTTATAGGTACAGCTCACAGGGAAAAAAAAGTCAGAGGGAGCTACAGAAGCCAGATGAGTATGAAGCCTAGGATAGCCTACCAGCTTGCAATTCAAATTGCTGTGATGAAGTAACTTCAAACTGAAGCCAACAGAAGTATAACCAAGGCCTGGCAAGGAAAAGACTTCTTTGTTAATGGATATAGGAAATATCTAAAAGCAGAGATGAGGTGAAAGTGCAAAAGAGAATGGGGACAGAGTTCTAGGATTACAAAGCAAATGTCAGTCAATATTCAAACCTATCACATGAAAGGAAGCATATGATGTGTGTGCTAGTGTGCACTAACCATGTGCTAAAACTGCTGGTAGCAGGTACCAAACATTTACTGTCATGAGAATTAAGATTTGCTGATTTCTAAAACAGACCAAGTCTCCATGATATAATCAACAGTGGACATGGGAAATCACAAGAGAAAACGCCAGGGAGGATTCAAAAGTCATGGTCTTTGGAGAAAAATCAATTTGTTCTTCTAGATACCTTCCTAAACCTAGCACTTGTCAAATATATTATATTATTTGTTATTTATTTATTTATATTTATTTATTATTTATATTTATTATGTATTTATTATTTATTTATTTTAATAATTATTATAATATAATATTATATTTATTAATATAATTATTATAATTAATTATAATTATATTTTTTTAATTATATTTTATTTTTTATTATATTTTTTATAATTATATTTATATAATTATATTTTTTATATATAATTATAATTATATAATTAATTAATATAATTAATATAATATTATTATTATTATAATAATTTATTATTTATATATATTATGTATATATTTATTATTTATAAATATATTATAAGACTACAAATCATCTGCAGGCTTGTTCAAATGCAGATTGTGTTTCACCAGGTCTGGGGCAGGATCTGAGGTATGATATTTTTAACAAGCTCTCAGGTGATGCCCATGCCTCTGGTCAAAAGACCACACTTTGATCAGGGAGGTACAGAAGCCTGAGGGATTGAAGAGTCTAATGTAGATCTTTTGTGGCTGTTCGTTTGCCTCCCACAGGCCATGGCCTAAAGCTTTGTTATGTTTGGCCCAGACAGTTTAGATTCTACAAGGAAAAAGCAAGAGTTTCACATCAAGATTGGGTTTCCTGGTTCTCTTAAAATACTTAGGACAGCTGGCATTGAGCAGCCTGAAGTTTTACCTGGCAACTGTCAACTGGAGCTGAGTGAGAGTTATCCCTGTAGAGGAAGCATGTTCCCTCCAATCTCCCACAGCTGCCTTCACTACTAAGTAAATCCCTGAGGGAGGCAGAGACCATTTGGTATTCATAATGCAATTATTATGTTCACTTGTTTAGTAGAGAAATATATTTCCATATTCTCTCATGTCTTTGTCAAAATTAAGAAGAAACAAATATAGACCAAATTCAATCGTATTCTATACTTTTTCCATATCAAGTATTTATATTTACCTGCCAAGCTTCTTTAAATTTTTGACTTTGTAACACCTAGTCTTATCCATCTCTCAATTTCCAATACCTAAGACAAAGTCTGGGATATAGTACTGTGAATTTTAATTTCTAATGTAAAACACTCTAAGGAAAACAGAGACTCAGAACTAAGAACCCTTGTTTGGGATCCTTTTGTGGTATCCTGTTTTCTTACATTACATTGCATTTTCACTATGAACTGGTTATCTTATTATAATATACTTTCATACTGAAACTGTTACAGCAAGGTAACTGCAGGCAGACCCATGAGCTATCTTACTATATCTATTTATAGTGAACCTCAGAATTCACTGTTAATCTTTAGACTAACTTTTTGGCTTGACAATTAAACCAAAGGATAAGGTGGTAGCGGTCTGTCTCTTAAAAATGACTGTGGTTAGTGGTAGTTGATGATAAAATTAAAAATACATCCTTAAGAAATTGTTTAATCCATTAATTTTCTAACATTGGCACTTTCTCATTTTTGTAACAGATTTTCAATCTCTTAAAAATAGCATAAAAGAGTTCTTACTTTTTTTTTTTTTACTGGAAATTGAGATCAAAAGGCAGTCTAAATGCCATAAAAGGTCAGAATATAATTAGATCCCCCCTTTCAGTGGTTATAAATTATAATTTATACTTTTATATGAGTTCTTTGAAAAGGAGTGGGAAACATGACTCCTTTTATCAGATCTGCGTATTTTGTTTAAAACGGATCATTTCAGTAAATGTTTCCAGACAGGATTATAAAAAAACAAACAAGAGGGTACATATATGTGGTATTAGAGGGTGGGGTAACATAGAAGGAAAACAGATTTGAAACAGAGTCATGATAACTATTTAACACAGACACTTTTACGTGTTTTAAGAAAATACAAAACTTAGCATGTTTTATATGTAGCTGAGGAGTAAAAGTTTCCAATGAGAAGAGAACTATTGAGATGATTAACAGCATAAAATCAAAGCAAAAATAATAGAAGGTAGGTTCCAATCATCAGACTTAGCTTTTATTTGGAGAGTAGTTTCTAAGTTTTATATCTTGCTGCATGCCCAAAACTCAAGTAATGTTTCCTTTCTTGTTTACCATGAGAGGGCTGACCAGCAAGTTTTACAAACTGTATCACTCACAATCTACTATTCCCCACCTCCCTGCTCCCCACAAAATACACACACATACATACATACACACCATCATGTCATTCTAAACTATTTTAAAATTGAAATGTCCTTAGACAGACCAGGAATTAATTTTCTATTGACTTTCTATCTTCCTTTGTTGATTACTCTATTCATATTGAGTATCTGCATTTCGGTCAGTAGTGTCATAGGAATGCAAAATCAACATTAGATAAATCCATGAGAGTATACCTTTTTCAAGAAACATTCCTGTCCTTTTTCCATACTTCTTTCTTCTTTCAGATTCATCATCACGTATCTCTTTTGAATGTGCTTTAAGTTACAAATATTTTAATGAGTTACTCCTCTGCAGGTGAGGGCATTTGAGTCAAGAAAATAGAGATATGGGAGGAATATCTGCTAGAGCATAGTAGTAAACTGGATGAAACTCTCCAAAGATGCTGTATTTGGCAAGCACAGTGTTTCAAAAAGATTTTAGCCAGTTTTTTAAACTCAAAACATTTTACATAAAATTCCAGGTTTCTGGCTTATTTTGAGAAATGAGAAGATCTGTCTACACTGGGTCCACATTCTTTTGCATGTCAGCAGTGAGCGGGAGTTGTCCCTTTCATACAAAGCCTGTACTCTTCAGTTACCCAACTCTCCTAACGACACTCTGTTGCTACTACTCCGCTCTTTTCACTCATTTACTATTCTTCAGGATAGGGATCTTGCCTTATCTCCATAGACATTTATTTGAGTTTGTAATTCCTGTGGTAGCTATTGGCTAGTTCCTTCTAATTTTGCTGGTAGTAGCTAGTTAGGGTTGGTTAAAGTAATCAAATCTCAATAATTTGTTATTTTCTACTAATCAAGTCTCTCATTTTGTCACCATGGGTAGTTTATTGTTTTGCAAATCTAAATTATTCAAATTTTTATGCTAATATGAAATGTCACCTTGACCGAGATTTAAAGACTATAACAGATGTACATTTTCTCTAACCTTTATCTTGGCTTATAAACTTTATTTGTAATCTTATTTTGGGGATAGAAATCTCTTGAGGGTATGTTCACAATTGTCATGCTGGGGTGGGCGGTGGGGACAACAGCATCTTGCTAGTCAATTGAAAACAGATCTGGGAAAGTGCTGGGCAGAGCTCCAGCATTAACAAACCAAAGTCCACCTGCTCTAGTTCCTGGAAGTCAGGAGGTAAGGAGGAAGCTGCAGTCCTGGAATTGAGTAGATCAAATCATGCATTTGAAATAGGAAACCACGCAAGGATTAAGGAGTAAATTAGACGAAGGTAGCCTCACGGATAGGCAAAAATACTTGTCCTTTGTTATCCTTGGTATTTTCTGCTGAAAATGAATAGACTTTGGTCTTTCGTTTTCTTGGAATACATTAGGTAACTCAATAGAGGAGAGCAATATATGAGTAGTACACTTATAGTTTGAACATCAACAATTAAATAAAAATTCTTGGAGCAACGTGAAGATATTTCTCTGGCTCTTGCTTCGTTTTGCTTTAACCACCCCTGGAAAAAATCTGTATGGAAGTTGCTGTAGTCACTGTTCCAAAGCCTTATTTAAGCAAAGTATTATTCTTGCCAACTAACCCTACTTATTATTATTGAGTTTTGTTTTTGAGTAAAACTCATCCTTGAAAGTCAGAATAAGCTGGCATACAATTACAATCCTCCCGTCTTTTTTTAGTTTGGCTGAGTTTTTTCATTAATCAACTTTCTTTTTAATCAATTCATTTCTAATAAGATGCTATCTATTAATATACACATATGACAATGTCGGTATAAGTAATCTATGCATTTCACCTCTAATATCAATACATAATAATATAAGCTTCAACTGTGTCCTTTTTATTTAACAATCTCAATCTCTTCTCTCAGTTTTATGCTTGAAGAAAAACTTCATATTAGTCAGCATAGCATATTGGTCAGTTACTTTTACTGATTTCCCAATTAATTCCAAAGAAAAGATTTACTTTGATGGAATATATCCTCTATAAACTTTGTGATTAGAAAAAGTACAACATCATGTAACTATAGTTGGTTATCTACCTCATTCCTGAGATAGATCTACTTGAGGAAACCCTTGGTGATCACCTAATGATCAAAGCCATAATTTTCCATCAGCTAGAAGATATAGAAAACATTTGCCAATTCACTTTTACATTGAATGTTTCTACTCAATGATTATAACTATATCATGGACCCTGTCTTACAACTTCAACACCTTCATTGCACAATAAACATAAGTCAATATTTGATCATTCATTTCAGCAATTAATTTGTGAGAGCATTTCCCTTCTATTTTAATGTTAGTTTGAATTATTTCCCCAGATTACTTGTGAGTATCTTTTCAATATGAGGATCTGACAAAAATAATTATAAAAGCGTTCCATGGTCAAATAAGTTTGAGAAATTTTTGTGTAGTTCAATTTCTCTAAACCCATGAAACTGATGAAGAGTACAGGAAAGCCTTCCCTTCTCAGTGGCTTCTGCTAGACCAGTGGATGAGGAACCACATCTGTAAAGCTGTTGGTCCCAGAGCAAAGAAGGGAGAAAATAAAGGGTTCAATGACACATTCAAGGTATAATAAAATAAATGGGCAAGGGAACCAGCACTTAAGAAGAATAGTTTCTGGAAGGCAGCAGAGTGTAACACAGAAGAACATTACACTGGAAAGCAGGACTTCCATACCATCTCTACAGCTGCTGGCTTTGGGGTCATACACAAGTCCTTAAACTTTCTAGGCTGAAGTTTCACTGAACAAGTGTTTGTTGAATTACTAGCCATGTTTGGGATTTTGGTGACCTAGTACATTATATTAAGTCACTTTAATTTAGGCTGTTGCTGTTCAAAAAAATGTATCAAGTCATACATAATAGGACTGGAAAGTTATTTAAAAGTATTGAAAAAAATATGGATTTGAGAATAAGACAAGTGAAATGGCCACTTGTCCAAAAATACCACAAATATTTATCTGCTGAAGACATAAAAAAAGAAATATAAAGCAAGGCACTTTCGAGGATATTTTGGGTTCAACATAATATGAAAAAGATGCCTACCACAGAAATATTTACCGAGTTAGTATCAAAATAATCTTTGGTAATAAGTCCATATTAAATCACAGCATAGATACAAAAGGCCCTATCTAAATTACTGGGATAATTATATTTAATTTATTTTGTTATTTGAGTTTGTTTCATTTGCCAACATTTAAGGCAGAAATACCAAGAAAAAAATATAAGATTTCATCATGAATGCTAAATTAACAGGGAGTCCTACTTATGAAATGGGATAATCTTACTTTTAAAAAAAAGGTGGAAAATATTTGAGTAACTACAGTCTGCTTTGGAGAATTACTTTTTGTCTCAATTATTAAATCGCTTATCATACTAGAATATCATGCACAATTCCTCTCTTTGAACTTGTTTTTGACACATTATAGACATTTCAGATGTTGCTATAACTTGAATCTACTTGCAGGCGAACTTATGTAGCTTTCCTGCAGAATTTACAGATAGTTGTGTGAGATGTTTAAATATATTCAATGAATACTTATTGTGAAGTACCTACTTGGTGTAAGAAGCCATCTACATACTTCAAATTCTAATTTTATAGTTGTTACATTGCAATTTCTGAATTTTTTTTTTAGTCAATATAGAGCAGGCATTTACTCTATGAAGTATCATAAAAATACCAAAGTAAAAACAGATATTCTCACTACATTTTTAAAGAAAGGTAAGAAATAGAAGTGGAAACAATTGATAATGATACAGAAAGCAAATATAAGCTAATGTATAAATACTGTACTTATCATATTTCTTTATTTCATAATTTCTTTAAAATTAGAGAAACTGAAATATGTTGCCAATGGCAGAGGGCTCAGGAAATGCATTCATCAAAAAATTCAACTGAGGTGGGTGCAGCGGCTCACGCCTGTAATCCCAGCATTTTGGGAGGCAGAGGTGGAAGGATTGCTTGAGCTAAGGAGTTTGAGACCAGCCTGGGCAACATGGTGAAACCCCATCCCTACTAAATATACAACAATAACAAAAAAGGCAGGAATAGTGGCATGCACCTGTGGTCTCAGCTACTTGAGGGGCTGAGGTGGGAAGAGTGCTTGAGTGGGGGAGCAGAGGTTGTAGTGATCAACTGAGAACTAAGATTTGATTAAATCTGAATTATAATTTGTTTAGAAGAAGAATTTATAAAACAAAGCCTTATGAGTCTAACATAAGATATAATTCAAGAATTCAGTTCAACTTCTTAGGACTGTTCCTTATTTCCCTCACTTACTGGTTTTGGTGTTAGTTTTGATTGGTTATTCAAGTTGGGTTTCAGACAGTTATAGGCCAAGAATGATAACTACTGTATGTATTTATACATAGTTCAAACTTATAATGGCTGATCTATGTATACCCTGAAAAATATACCTGATACATAAGAACATCATAACTATTGGACATATATTCTTATGCTAATGTGAGGACTAGTATCTTCTTTCACTCTATACATATAAATTATACTTCAGAGTGATATTGAGAAGAACCCAAAGTTATTAATTTATATCTCTAAAATAACTGTGTTTCAACTACTTAGTCATTAATCCTAAACTGAAACTAATGGTCATGAATATGAATGATAAAGTACTTTAATTTTTGTTCAAAATAACAACTTACAGAGTTCAGCATAACATGAACCATTATAGAGTAAAACAATATTTACTGAGTTATTATTGAACTAATTTAGAGTAGTTAAGATAGTCACATTTACATTAATTGTCCAGCATTTTAGCCATAGATATGTCTACCTATATTACTCAGGGCTCTCCAGAGAAACAGAACCAATTATGAAGGCTGAAAAGGCCCAAGATCTATAGCCAGCAAGCTAGAGACTCGGGAAAGATGGTGGTATAGCTCCAGTCCAAGTCTGAGAGTATGAAAAGCAGGAGAGCTGATGGTGCAAGTTGCAGTCCCAGGACAGAAGATTGATGTCTCAGCTCAAATATTCAAGCAGGCAAAGTTCCCTCTTATTCAGCATTTTTGTTTTACTTGGCTCCTCAATTGATTGGATGAAGCCCACCAACATTAGGGAAGGCAATCTACTTTATTCAGGCTACTGATTTAAACGTTAATCTCATCCAGTCACCTTCATATACACACCCAAAATAATGTTTGACAAAAAGTTCTGGTACTCTGTGGTCCAGTCAAGTTGATACATAAAATAAACCATTGCACCACACAAAGGGTAGATGTTCACTATCATGCTGGGGCCAGCAGATGCATGTTTGGAAGACATTGAGGTTATTCTGAGGTTAAGACATTCAATTGGCCAAATCTGCCCTAATATTTTTTTGAAGAAATCATTTTTCCATATTATATAGAACAAGATGAATTTCCCACTGAGTATTTGTTCATGTTCTTGAGCAGAACACTGGCCCTATCCACAGTCACACACATATGACTCACCTCTCTGAGAAAAGATAAAAACTATGAAAATTTCAAACATTCAGTGACTCATGCCAATTCTACAGCCCACATACACAATGCTTAATACATACAGATCATGCTTAATCAACATAAACTATAGGATCTTCAGATACATATCAGATAATTCAACAAGGAATTGACTACAACCCCAAGGCTTACTTGGGACATGATATTTGAGGGCCAAACTTAATGAGGCTATAAACTTATGCTTCTCTTCATTACTTTATCTTCCTGTATTAAGTATTTCAAAACAAAATCAATCATTAAGCTCATGGCAGAAATTTATTTAATTTTTAATTTATCAGTTTTTAAAACAGGGTCTTGCTGTGTTGTCCCGGCTGGAGTACAGTGGCATGATCATGGCTCACTGCAATCTCGACCTCCTAAGCCCAAGCAATCCTCCTGCTCCAACCTTCCCAGTAGCTTGGACTATAGTCATGTGCTGCTATGCCAGGCTAATTTTTATTTATTTATTTGTAAAGATGGCGATTTCTGGTGAGCCTAAAACTCCTGGTCTCAAGCAATCTCCCTGCCTCCACCTCCTTGGGATTACAGGAATGAGCCACTATGCTTTGCCTATTGTATAACTGTATACAATTATCAACACTTTACTTAGAGAATGGATATAAAATGTACATTTAAATAACCTTCACAGATCCTTTGCAAATCCATGGTTAAAATCATTATATGTTACCCTATATTTCTCATTTAAGGAGCCATGACCAGAAAGCACTTAAGGAATTCAGTTCCAGAGAAAAACAACTTAACAATTTTTGTGTCTTTACATATGCTTTACTGTTCGCCTTATTAGATAATAATAACTAAAATATTCAACATATTCTCATTATCTTTTTCCCCCTTAGATATCTGAAAACTGAAATAATTAAATGCATAATTATAATAACCTATGGTTTAAAAATTTCTGATAACATCAGTTTTATTGCTTTGTTGGATAGTGTTTCATACCTTAAAAACCCTTTTTCGAAGATGGTCGATCACTAGCAGCTCAGGATTGCAGCTCCCAGTAAAAGCGCAGAGAGCCAGTGGACGCCACACTTACCGATACATTTTTGCTGCCCACGGACCAGGACATTCCCAGTGGAGGAGCCTCACGGGTCACCAGCGTGACCCTTTCGGTTGGCGCG
This sequence comes from Plecturocebus donacophilus, assembly GCA_004027715.1. Classification (NCBI taxonomy): domain Eukaryota; kingdom Metazoa; phylum Chordata; class Mammalia; order Primates; family Pitheciidae; genus Plecturocebus; species Plecturocebus donacophilus. The sequence goes on from PVKP010002281.1 coordinate 126,279, forward strand.
GCTTTTTTGCCGGCGCCTCGGCTCAGCGGCTCTTGGTGCAGAGTAAACGGGACTGAGTCTCCTTTTGGATGATGTTTGGCGCTCTGGGAAGTCAGAGCAGTCCATCCAGCTGACTGAAAAAGGGACTGAGAAGCCAGACCGGAGACCCCCGGGCAGAAAAGCACCACGAATTTCAACGCTGCTGTCTTAGCTAGCATTGCGAGTCGCACAGTGAAAAGTACATAGATTCC
>PVKP010002282.1:0-43989 GCA_004027715.1 Plecturocebus donacophilus
AGTAAAAGTATGAAAAATATATTCCATGCAAATAATAAACAAGATGGAGCTAGGATGGCTACACTAATATTAGAGAAAACAGACTTTAAATCAAAAAAGTATTAAGAGACAATGAGGGACATTACATATTAATAAAAAGGCTTAATACAGTGAGAAGATATAACAGTTGTAAACATTGATGCAACTACTGATAGACCATCAAAATATGTGAATCAAAAGCTGACATTTGAAGAGAGAAACAGTTCTATAATAAGAGTTGGAGACTTCAATATCCCACTCCTAATAGTGAATAGAACCATCAGATAGAAGACAGAAAAATAAATTGAGAATTTAAACAACACAATAAACTGGATCAGACATATACAGAATCATTTACCAAACAACAATAGTATACACCTTTTTCTCAAGTGCACATAGGACATTTTCCAAGTTGGATTATATGCTAGACCACAAATTAAAAATAGATTTTAATAGAGAAAGATACAAAAAGTATCTTGTCTGACGATAATGGGGTAAGGTTAGAAATCAGTAACAGAAAACTGGAAAATTCATGTATTGCCAATGTCACAAAGAAATACCAAAGAAAAACACACATTACTTAGAAACAATTGAAAATGAACACACAGCATATCAGGACTTAATTGACAGTAAAAGCAGTGCTAAGGAAGAAATATATGCCTACAAAGACTTATCTTAGTAAGCAAGAAAGATATTAAATCAAGAACCTAACTTTACAACATAAGAAACAAGAAAAAGAACTGAACCCAAAGCTAGAAAAAAAAGAATAGAAAAACAATAAAACAAGCCTGGTTCTTTGACTAGATCACCAAAATTTACAAACCTTTATCTAGATGTCTAAGAAAGAAGACTAAAATTGCCAAAATTGAGAAGGAAAGTGGGACCATTTCTACTAATTTTACAGAAATAAAAAGGACTATGAGTATCATAAAAATTGTATGTTTACAAATTGAATAAGCTAGATAAAATGGACAAATTTCTAGAAAGACAAAAGTTTCCAAGACTAGATGTTGGCATGGATGCAGTGAACAGGGAACTCTTCTACACTGCTAGTGAAAATATAAACTAGTACAGTGACTACAGAAAACAGTGTGGAAATTCCTTAAAGAATTAAAAGTAAAACTACCATTGGATCCAGCAATCCCACTACTGGCCATCTACCTAGAGGAAAAGATGTTATTATTCAAAAAAGATACTTGCACATGCATGTTTATAGCAGCACAATGGCAAAATAGTGGAACCAATCCAAATGTCCTTCAATCAACGAGTGGGCAAAGTGTGGTGCATATATATGATGGACTATTACACAGCCATAAAGAGAAATGAATTAACAGCATTTGCTGTGACCTGGATGAGATTAAAGATGATTATTCTAAGTGAAGTAACTCAGGAATGGAAAACCAAGCATCTTATATTCTCACTGATATGTGAGAGCTAAGCTATGAGGATGCCAAGGCATAAGAATGATACAATGGACTTCAGGGACTTAAGGAAAAAAATGGGCGAGTGTGAGGGATAAAAGACTACAAATATGGTGCAGTATATACTGCTCGGATGATAAGGGCACCAAAATCTCACAAATCACCACTAAAGAACTTATGTAACCAAATACTACCTGTACCCTAATAACTTATGGAAAAACAATTTTCCAGAAAAGGTTTCAGTAGACTTAAAATTAATAAGATTAATTGAAATCTCCTGACAGTAAAAAAGCCTTAATATCAGTCCTTTTAAAGCTTTTCCAGGTAGAGTGTAGTGGCTCACATCTGAAATCCCAGCACTTTGAGAAGCTGAGGCGGGAGGTCTTTTTGAGCTCAGGGGTTCAAGACCAGTCTGGGCAACATGGCAAGATTCTCTACAAAAAATACAGAAAATAGCTGGGAGTAGTGGTGCATTCCTGTAGTCCCAGCTACTCTGGAGGCTGAGGTAAGAGGATCACTTAAGCCTGCAGTCATGCCCTTGCACTCCAGTCTGGATGACAGACTGAGACCCTGTTTTAAAAAGAAAAAAATACATCTTTTCCAAAAAGTTAGAGGAGAAAACACTTCCTAACTCATTCTATAAGGCCAGCATCAACATCAACAGAGCAGGACAGAAAGACACTACAAAAAAGTAAGCTACAAACCAATATCTTTGATGAAAAAAATCCTTTAAAAAGGATTATACACAATGATCAGTGAGATTTATTTCTTAAATACAAGACTGATTCAACATACAAAATTCCATCATTGTAACACAACAGATTAAGAAATGAATGAATAAAAACCACATGAATATCTTAACTGATACAAAAAAAAAATGTTACAAAAGTCAAAATCCTTTTATGATTAAAACACTCAGCAAACTAGAACTAGAAGGAAACTGTCTCCACATAACAAGTCATGCATAAAAAATCCACAGCAAACATCATACTCAATGGAGAAAGAGTGAAAATTTTCCTTCTAAGATCAGGACCAAGGAAAAGATGAACGCTAGCAGCACTACTCTGACATAGTACTCAAGTTTTAGCCAGAGCAATTAGTAATTAAAAATAAAAATCAAAAGGCTCCAAATTACAAAGGAGTAAATAAAATTACCTCTGTTTGCAGATGAGATAATCTGGCATATGCAAAAAAGCCAAGAACAAACAAATTCAGTGAAGTAGCAGGCTGATACAAGCTAACACAAAATCATGCTAACAATGAAAATCCGAAAAGGTAATTATAAAAATAATTCTCTTTACAGTAGCATTAAAAGAATTTAAGTCTTAGGGATTCACTTAAGGAGGTGAAATACTTTCCCAAATAAAACTACAAAATATCACTGAAATAAAGAAGACTTAAACAGAGAGACACACATCCTGTGATCATGGACAGAAAGACTTAGTATTGTTAAAATGGCAGTATCACCCAAACAAATCTAGTGCCATCTCTATCAAAATCCAGTGGTTTTCTTTTTTATAGAAATAGAGAAACCCATTCGAAAATTTATATGGAGTCTTAAGGAAGCCCTAATAGACAAAACAATGTTGGGGAAAAAATGCTGGAGAACTCACAATCTCTGATTTCAAAACTTAATATGAAGCTACAGTATAGTACTGGCATAAAAACAGACATGTAGACCACTGGAATAGAGAGCCCAGAAATAAACCCTCACAAAAATAGTCAAATGATTTTTCACAAGAGTCTTAAGACCAAATGAGAAAAGAACAGCCTGTCAAGCAATGGTCTGGAAAAACTAGATATCTACATATAAAAGAATAAAGTTGTACATGAACCTAATACTATATATACAAATTAACTCAAAATGGATCAAACACCAATATCTGTAAAACTCTTAGAAGAAAACATGAACACATTATATTTGGCAATGATTTCTCAGGTATGACACCAAAGGCACAGTTAAACATAAAAAAAAAAATTGGATATCATGAAAATTTTAAAATGTGCATTAAAAGACACAATCAACAGAGTAAAAACATGAACCACAGAATGAAAGAAAACATTTGCAAATCATATATCTAATAAGGGATTAATATTCAGAATATATAGAGAACTCCCAAAACTTAACAGCAACAAAAACAAATGACCCTATTCAAAAATGGGCAAAGGACTTGAATAGACATTGCTTCAAAGAAAAGACACAAATAGCCAAGAAGCACATTTAAAGATGTTCACCATCATTAATCATTACGGAAATGCAAAACAAAACTACAATATAATACTACCTGAACACTCATTATGATGGCTACCAGCAAAACCAAACAATAACAAGTGTCTGTCAGCATGTGGAGAAATTGGAACACTTTGCACTGTTAGAAATGTAAAATAGTATGAAAAACAGTATGGCAGTTTCACAAAAAAAATAAAAATAGAATTACCATATGATCCAGCAATTCTACTTCAGCGAATTTACCCAAAAGAAGTGAGAAAAGGATCCCAAAGAGATTTATCCCCACGTGTTTATGACAGAATTATTCACAGTAGCTACAATATGAAAGCATCTTAAATGTCTATCAGTAGATGAATGGATAAGCAAAATTGGCATATACATTCAATGGAATATTATTCAGACTCAAAGAGGAATTTCTGACACATGCTATGATATGAACAGACCTCGAAGTCTTGATGCTAAGTAAACAAGCCAGTCAGAAAAAGACAAATGCCATATGTATCATTCTACCTTATGACATATTTAGAGTCATCAAAATCATAGAGACAAAGAAGAATGGTGGTTCCAGGAGATCAGGAGAGGCAGGAATGAGGAGGTATTGTTGAATAGCATCGAGTTTCAGTTTTATAAGATGAAAAGAATTATGGAGACGAATGCTGGTAATGGTTTCAGCATTATCAGTATATATAGTGACACTGAACTATACAATTAAAATTGGTTACCATGGTAAATTTTATGTTATGTAAATTTTACCATAATAAAAAATATTTGGGACCGGGCATGGTGGCTCAAGCCTGTAATCCCAGCACTTTAGAGGCTGAGGTGGGTGGATCATCAGAGGTCAGGAGTTCGAGACGAATCTGGCCAGTATGGTGAAACCATGTTTCTACTAAAACCACAAAAATTAGCCAGGTATTGTGGCAGGTGCCAGTAATCCCAGCTACTTGGGAGGCCGAGGCTTGAATCCAGGAGGTGGAGGTTGTAGTGAGCTGAGATCGCGCCACTGCACTTCAACCGGGACTACAAGAGTGAGACTAGGTCTCATACATACATATGTATGTGTACACACACACACACACACACGGGAAACATTACAGCTGAACACAGTGTAAAGGCTAATGAATAGTACTAGAATTACTGTTATTTTAATGACTTGAAGATAAAATGTTTTGAAAAGTGTAGTTGATTGACCTTTCTTATAAGTCATTTAAAGTCAAACAATTCAATCAATACAGCATTAGAAATGTTTCAACTTGATTTGGTTAAGAATTTTGACTTATAGTAACTCTAAGCATATTTAGTTGAAACTGAAAAGGACTTTCTTAAGTGCTTAGGTCCTCTTGCATTGCAAAGAACTTCTTATATAGATTTATTTCGACTTTTAAAAGTAATGGTGGCACATGACTTTTTCCACACACCTATATCATTTCAACATCATTAGCAGTTTTTTATTTTCCTATGGAGAAAAGCCCTAGCCATATCACAAGTATTTGTTGTTGTTTGTTTTTGAGATGGAGTCTCACTCTTGCCCAGGCTGGAGTGCAGCAGCACAATATGGGCTCACTGCAACCTCCGTCTCCTGGGTTCAAGCAATTCTCTTCCCTCAGCCTCCTGAATAGCTGGGATCACATGCACCACCATGCTAGGCTAATTTTTGTATTTGGGGAGACTGGGTTTCACTATGTTAGCCAGGCTGGTCTCCAACTCCTGACCTTGTGATCTGCCCACCTTGGTTTCCCAAAGTGCTGCGATTACAGGCGTGAGCCCCTGCAGCCAGCCGCCAAGTGATTGTTTTGTATGACCTTTTCACTTTAGCCAGATATCTTAATGTAAAACAGGCATTAGACTCACATAACACATTGCTTATTGCTTTCCAGAAGAGCTGGTTCCTTGCAAAATGGTGTGTTTTGTACACTACTGGCTTCTCTTTTTACAGTATATGTCATCTAAGAGAGGAAAGACATGATTCTGCTCTTACAGAAATCGTGCTAATTAGTAGCTCCTGTTTGATTTAACTACCTTTACAAATTAAGTGTGGTAATGTTTAGTACTGTGGAGTGTAATATGCAGTTCTTAAATACAAAGGGAACTCAGAAGTTTGTTCAAATGATTAACAAAAATGTTCACTTATCTAATCTCTGCAGACTATAATATGGAAGGTATTACATTTAACAACCCTCCTTATGATCTTAAAGAGAAAGTTGTCTAACTTAAGTACTTCAAATGATGGCATTACATTTCTGTTTCTCTTTCGCCGTAGTGGTTTCATTTTCAGTTTTCCCATGACGCTGGAAACTACACGGCACAGATGTTTTCTCTCCCAAGTACTCAGCAAGTAAACATACATTTGGCAACTGTGCCATTCTCTTTAGTGTTTTACTTCATCTGTTAAAGATCACCTGATCTGAATTGTAAAATGGAGAGAAAGCTGCTGAAAAATCATGTGGGACAAATCACACACACAAAAAACAGGCAATTTCAAGAGACTTCTAGGAACAAGCAGTCAAATGCTTCATTTCATCCTAGGAACTTCTCGGTGTGCTAAGAGCAAGTGGCTAATGTGAACAATAGATAGCCTAATCTCAGCTTACTGAATTCAAGCACTCCTGGATGGCGTTGGAGGATATATTTATTATCCAAAACGGGGCAAATTGCAATTATGAGTGTTATTACAATCAAAAAGTTTGCATTCCTAACATCTCCACTATCTTTATTTTTTTCTTCTTTTGTTTTGACAACTCCTGTTAAATATTAAAAGTTAATATTTACACCAATTTAAATATTTTATAGTAATAAATATTTTTAAATACTCATAAGTAAACATTAATATATATTTTTAATATTTAAGAGGGATTGTCAAAACAAGAGATTGTAAAGCCTAACATTACTAGGTCATCGCTCATGAAACTTGGACTGGTTAATGTCATTTACTCCTAGAATTTAAAAATACTGAATATCTCAAATCTTTTACTTTAAAATAAAGTTACATCCTTCACTTCAGACCCTCTGCTGAACATGTCCATACCCTTGGAACCTGCAAGCGTATGAATGAAGTGTTCTGAAACTTGGAGTGAAAGGCTTCAGCTGGGAGTCATTCCAGTGGTCTACAGAAAGATGGTCAGCTCCAGAACCAGAGTAATAGGAGTGAGGATGGCAAGAAGAATATGAGTGGAAAAATGGAGAGGAAGAGGAAGCGGTCTAAGATGATGCACAAGTTTCTGACTTGGCAACCTGAATAGCTATAGGTAGTATCTTTTCTCTTTGTATAAGATGATAGAATAACTAATGAGAATATTTTCAGAGTTTGGGACTGAGATGTGTTGAGGACCTCCAGGTAAAGATATCTGTTAAGAACTAGCATACGAGGCTTGAAGTCTAGGAGTGAATTCCAGACATGAATTGAAAGCATGGTCATGGAAGATACTAACCTGTGAGAACATGTGGAAACACAATGAATAGAAAATACAACACAGAATCTCTTGTTTTGTATTCCTTTGTAGTCATCATCTAATCTGTTCTCAATTTGTTGCAACCGCCTAAATATTTCAAAATATACAGGCAGTTTTTAAATATGATTAGTAAAATGAATAAAAAATGATTTTCATCAGAATTAGAAGTGGTAGGTCTTCTACCCATCTTTTATAGTCATGCAATAAGACTTTCTAAGAAAAAGGAGGTCATATATGTACATACCATTTAAATTACTAGGTGGGGTTTGTGATCTAATTTCTGCCTGCCATTTGCCTGGTTCAAATTTTACCAGGCCACTAAAATTAACATTCCGTTTATATCCAAGGATTCAAATAAATCATTAATACCATCAGCAGGGGAAAAAGCAGCAAAGGTACTCAGGCATCTTCAACATTACTGCCAAGGCACTTACTCATGATAAGTGAGTCCCTTACCTGCAGAGAGGCAAAGCCATGAGTTGAGTTAAATGCAAAGGAGGCTGCCTAAAAGGTCTGAACACATTTTTGTTCAGACATGTAATCAATGTTTTTCTAATGCTGTTTCTAAAATGGATAAACAGATGTGGGTATTCCAGTAACATTGACTTTGTTTCTTTTATAAAATTGTTAAGGACACTATCATCTATGTAGCATATTTAATTGCTCTCGAATAAATAGGCCCATTCAGGGCAATAAAAGTAATCAGCGTTTTTCTCATAACCATACATGCACATGTTGCCCACCTTGCATTGAGCATTAGCTTCTATGGTGAGAAAACAGATTTATGTGCCATGACAGTTTTATCTAGTATAGGTTTGTGAATACAGCACAGATAATTCATACCAAATTTTATGAACTATGGACAATAAGGATTTGGCACTTTTCAAAAGAGAATTTGCAAATATTCTAGATAATTTAATGTTTTGCCTCTTCCAGATCTGTGGATTTAGTACCTTACTTGCCTTATCTTCTAACATTTGAATAAAGCTGACCACTTCTTCCTCTTTACTACTCTGATTCCTTGTATACGATTCTGATATTGTAAGTAGCATACATATTATAACTGTTTTCAGTTTTCTCCTGTAGATCATGAACAGCTTAAAGAAGGGACTACGTCTTTCTTTTTACTTCCCCAGAACAGAGGACATAGCATAGAATAGGTGATAAGTAGATGTTTGTTAAAATAAAAAATGAAATACATGCTTCATGAAAAACTGAAAATAGAATTTATATTTTTAAAAGCTTATGTTAGATATTATCTCAGAAAAAATGGAACAGGTGGAAATGTGCAACATTTTCAAACCTCAGAAATATGAGCTAGTTCTGAAATATTTTATGGTTTATATTAATGTCACTTGAGGAAACCATTTTGTTGCAAAGTGGTAAAAAGGAGTTTTTAAATATATTAATGATACTGTATTTTCTTCTTTTTTGGTCTTCAGTGTTCAGAAATGTAAGTAAAGGGGAGCTGGAAGAGTATCAGTTTTTTATTATGATATATGTAAAAATAATTGTAATCAATTCTATTTCTGTCATAACTGAGCCAATTTTTCCAACAGACTGCGGTGTTTGGGACGGCTAAAGGATGTGCTGAGATGCTGATTCCCTGGGCCATCAAGAAGCTGCATCCTTGGTGTGACTGGTAAATATTTATTTCTACAGAGTCAAAGACCTGGGAAGAGTTTGTGGCATAAGAGTAAATCATGTCGACATAAAACATTTTCTTATGAATAGCAAAACACGTTATAAAAACTAAGTTATATTGTCTATTTGTGTATGAAAAGAGAAAAACTTTTAAGATCTTTTTGTGCATTATGTTTAGGCACAAAATTGGGAGTATTTGTCTTGCATACATTTTATCTTAATTATCTACTTACATGAAGTCATTTATACAATCGGTATTAGTAGAACTGGAGATTGATATCAGGATAATGGTCAAATAGCAGGTTTAGAACTGTTATTCCAAGCTACACCTCAAGACAGGCAGGTATGTATGCAAGACCTCTCTGGGTGACCTTGGACTGACCCAGCTGTCTCCCCCTTTCTCATGTGAAGTTCTCAAATGTATCTGTAGAATGTGCTGGCAATGTAGTTTGCTGAGATAAGAAAGAACAGGCTGGACCAGCCTAGCATGTATTCCTGCCCCTCCTAGAACAAGACGTCCTTCAACATTTTAGCTGAGCAAATTATGTTATGCCTGGGGTATGAAACCCAAGGTAAACTGCTTTCCAGGATCCTTCAGCTGCAGTGCAGGTGAGGCACATAGATAAGATGCTAGACACCCTGGGCAGCTTTTCCGAGCCTTCAGAAAAGTTCATCATGAACTCTAGGTCTCTGCTTCCTCTTACTGCCTATCTGTGAATAATAAAATTGCTTTACATAACTTGTATGACTATTACGTCTCACCCGACTCATGCAAGTGCTAAAAATTGCAGACTAAAATGCAGTGGACTGAAGTATTAAGACTTCTCTTTCTGGTGATGGACATAGTGATGATCTGTGCTATTCTCCATGCAGTGGGAGTCTTTCCCAGCAGTTGGCAACCAGTGCACAGTTAACCTGCTTCACAAGGCAGAGGAGGAGAAGCTGAAGGTGGAAGAACCAGAGGAGGTCATACTCAAGCAGAGGCAAAGCACTGGGAGACTAGGACAGCTTGCAATAGTATATAAATTTGAGGCTAGGACCCAGTTATAAATTGAAAAATCAAAGATTTAATTCAGAGATCAGGGAGCTTATTTTTAGTAGCCAGTTATCAGGAAGAAGTCAGAAGTCTAGAAGAAAATTAATTGCCTGAAACAAAGTCAGAAAAAGCATGAGGTCCAGAATTCAGACCTAGAAAGCAAGTTGTAAGGAAACCAAAGTGCTGGCATAATCCAAAGGCAATAATATTTTCTTCACATTGTCTGCCTCGACAGGGAGAAATCTCAGCAGGAGATTCATCAAAGTTCATTGCTATATCTTTTTATTTATTTAATTTGGCTCATCTTTAGCCTCCTTCTCTAATACTCACTTTCCTAATCTCTCTAGGGTAGCCTCACTGGACCAGCAGCCTTTGAAGATGTCAAGCATTCACATTTGCTGCTGCCTCCAAAACCTCTCCCTAGACAGTTGCACTGTTCATTTCCACATGGCCTTTGTTCCAACATCAGCTCCTCAGTGACATCTTTGCTAATAACCCTATGTAAAATAGAACCAACACATCAGTCTTCAGCCCTTGTTTCATGTTCATTCACAGATATTATCCCTATGATATTGTATTGAATCTTTACATGTAAACAGAAACTCCATACAATGAAGAATCTGCCTACTTCCCACCTATTCCCAGAACCTGGAAAGAAGCCTAACACATTTATTATTTAAATGAATAAGTTAATGAACATTGTACGTAGACACTATAGCTAGCTGGAAATTTAAGGAAAAAATAATACATAATTGTGTGAGATCATCAAGAGTCTGTCCATAAGTAGGACAGTCATTTGCCAGAGTTGACAGAAGCAGTCTCATTATATAATTTTTATAGTTCTAACAAATTCTTGATAGTGTCTCTGTTTACACTCAAACTGGCATCAGAACTAGTATACTCCAAGTAAAATACTTGGGAAAGCTTGCATGAGATAGGAGCAAGTAATAGGTGAATTTTGACAATGTTTTAAATTGTTATCACCTGAGGACTTGTTTTAATTGACTCTCTCCTTGAAACTGTGTGCATGCCTCTATTAGAGGCCAATCTCTAAAGCAATAGCTATAAACTCAAATGCTTCAGGAGCCAGCCAGATGATTAAAATATGCAGCATGGGCATCTGTGAAAGCTATATATGAAAGCTAGATTTCTATGTGCTATGTTCTACGCTGTGCCATTTGTGTTGTCATGTTAAAACACAGGCCCAGCCAGGCATGATGGCACGTGCCTGAAATCCCAGCTACTTGGGAGGCTGAGGCAGGAGAATCACTTGAACCCGGGAAGCAGAGGTTTCAGTGAGCCGAGAATGTGCCATTGTACTCTAGCCTGGGTGACAGAGCAAGACTCAGTCTCCAAAACAACAACAACAAACGTGAGCCCAGTAGTGTCATCCTTCTACATTTTAAAGAAAAACCATTAATCCAGATTTTTCTGTAAAATTTTTAAATGTTGACAACTAATCCAACGTTGTCAGATATCATGTAAGCAAAACAAATAACAACTGCCAAGACACTGTCTTTGAGCTTCTCTTCAGCCCACAATATGATCCATCAAACTATTATAAAATGTATTGGAGGTTCACTTCTCTTGTCTATGAATGAGGAACTAGGCTAAAAAAGAATTTAAATTTCTTTAAGATTGTCTGACAGTGTGCAGTGGCTCATGCCTGTAATTCCAGCACTTTGGGAGGCCAAGGTAGGTGAATCACTTGAGGTCAGGAGTTCAAGACCAGCCTGGCCAACATGGTGAAACCTCATCTCTACTAAAAAGACAAAAAATTAGGTGGGTATGGTGGTGAGTGCCTGTAGTCCCAACTATGCAGGAGGCTGAGGCAGGAGAATCACCTGAACCTGGGAGGTGGAGGTTGCAGTGAGCCGAGATTGAGTCACTGCACTCCAACCTGGGCGACAGAGAAAGACTGTCTCCAAAAAAATATAGAAAATAAAATAAAAAAGATTTTCTTAAACTTAAGGACAACACAGATTTCTTACCGCTTTCTCATATAGACCTTGCTCAGATGTTACAAGCATATAAGCATGGTGTTGTTTTGTTTTGTTTCAATAAATGGCCAGAAATTTCTCTGCACATTCAATGAAATGTTGAACAGAAGAAAAAACTCAAAAAGTAGTCTCGAGACAAAACATAATGAATTTGGGATGTAGATGAAATATTGAAGAAAAGAAAGAGAGCTAGAAAAGAAGAAAATGGATCAAGGTAAAGCAGCTATATTGGGAAAACAAATTATTCAAGTGCTAAGAGTTTAAAAAGTTGCAATTTAAAATAATGATATGGTTTCCTAGTGAAAGAGAAGACTAAGTTATGGGAAACCAATTTGCTAAATTATAAGACCCCATGATGAGACCATTATTACTCTTAAAAAATATACATTAATTATATTGAATCTGGTAGTGGCTCTAAAAGGTGAATAGTCCAGGATATGTCTTCTTTAAAAATTGAGAGTCAGTTTCAAGCTCTACCAGTTTTCTTATCTGCTAGCTTAAGAGAAGTCAGGTTGATATCTAAGCATATATTAATATAGTAGAATCTTCAGTCATGAAAATCATGACAGATTTGGACATTATCAACCAATACGGGATTACAAAATATCATTGTTTTAAATGGCACTTATGTAAACGTTAATTAATTGACTTGTATACTGAATACCTGATGTCAAAGACATTCACACTGTTCGCTTTAAGGTGACAGTCTGTGAAAAGGAGCTTTTGCCTAGGCTGATTAGGATGATAAACTCAGAGGATTGAGTTGTGATGAGTGAGAAACTTGGGGTTAGAGAGAAACTTAGGGGGTGAGGTATTCAAATTGTTAGAAGATCATTAAGACATAAGGAAAGGAGAAGACAGACAAAAAGGACAATGGGGAAGAAAAAAAAATAATAGTGATCAGGAATGATAAAGAAGAAAATACATAATGGAGAATTAGTCAGAATGTAAGACAAGAACAACTAGTCATCTGGGAATACAGAACATTTCGTTTCTACATTTTGGAAACACCATTGTGCTTTTGTTTATCTTATGACTGGAGAACAGTTTTGAACAGAGGTCAAAATCAGTGAACTAAACTGTATACAAAGCTATAGAGAATGTGCTCCCAATGACAAAAGGAAATTTTGGAGAAACAACAAATTATAGAACTAATATCACAAGGTAACCAACTATTCTGAAATTTGAAAAGGGATAAACTCTTCCAAAAATAAAACGATATCCAAAAACCGTTTCACCTGAGAGGAAAAGACATTTAACAAAAAGTGAAGTCTGCAGTCACTTGGTCACTTGTAAGCTTCTGCCCAGAAGGGTAATCTGGGTGCTCAGAATAACAATTGCTGTCAAGTGAGGAAGCTATACAGAATACCCTCAGTGGAGCAATCCTGTAGGGATGAATGGTAGCTGCTGTAGGGGTTGTGAGATGGGAAGACTTGCTTGCATCTTTTAAGGAAAATGCCTTAAGCAACTGGAATAGTGGCAACAAGGCCACTTGTATACACAGGCAAAATCACTGGGAGAGGAGTAAAATATTAATGCTTTACTCCTAAAAGAGATATGAAATCATTATGAATATAAAATCCTAGAGCTAATACCATGTGGAGATCTCCTAGTGAAATTAGTCAGGTAACTCCCAAGAAAGACCAGTGGCAAATTGTAGCAGACAAGGAAATAAGGAAGAAATATTGAGAAAACCCTATTACCGGGGTTCAGGCATATTGAGATTTTCTATGACAGAAGCTTCACTAGAACAGTAACAAAACATCCTTATCCGTAAAGGGGACAAGCATAGCACAGAATACCAAATAATAGTTGCTTATCAGTAAGAGGGAAACAAGAACATATAGAAGCCTGCTTGCAGCGGCATTCAGCGATGGCTAAAAGCTAGGGGTGATAAGTGACAGAGAGAAATTGTGAATACTCAGCCTCCACGTAAGTGCTAGCCCACCACTAGAAGAATTTGAAGCCTATGATCTATGGAAGTAATCAAAGCAAAAACAAAATTCAAAAACAGCTCGAAAATCAATATTAACCATTGGATGAAGAAAAGATGCTCAATCAAGTCTTCAAGTGTGAATTCTGCTTGCCTCAATCTTAAGTGCTATCCTCTTTATCCAGCATTCAGAAATTATCCAGCATTATAAAACACATGAAAAGCTAGAAATAAAATTTATCGTCAAAAGTCAAAACAATCAAAAGGTCCAGATGCAGAGATGAACAAGGTATTGAAAATATTTGGTAGGTTCTTTAATTATAAAATAATTATGATGAAAATGTAATAGATATAGTAAAATAAAACATAAAACATATAAACTGGTAGCAAACGTCAGCAGAGATAAAAACTATAAATATCAAATGAAAATGGTAAAAATTAAAAAATGATGATACAGGTGATGAAGAAATCCTTTGGTGGCCTCATCAGTTAACTTGAGATGGTTAAGAAAAGAAAACCGTTAACATGAAAACAGGTAAGTAGATGTTACCCAAACTGAAAAAGAGGTAAAAAAGTGAAAATTATAAACAGGGCATTCAAGAAGTTTGAGACAGATAATCTCAAAGGAACTAACATAGGTATATTTGAATTCCTATCATAAAAAGAGATAAGAACCTGGCAGAAGAAATCTTTGCATATTTAACAACCAAGGATAATGAAATAAAACACATATCCAACAACCTCACAGGAGCAAAGATTTCATCAGACATCATCTCGGAATTATTCCAGCTAGAGGATGAAATCTCTATTCAGTCAGAATTTCCCCCAAGTTGAAGATAAAATGAAAATATTTTTCATATAAACAAAACGAAGAGAATTCATTGCCAGCAGATTTGTGCTATAAACACTCTTCAGGCAGAAAGAATATAACAGTCACAAATTTCAATCTATACAATGAGAGTTTCCAGAAATGCTAAGAATGAAGATTATTTCTTATTTTTAATCACTCAAAAAGATAAGTTACTAGATAAAAGCAATAATAGTATCAATGGATTATAGATTTCAAAACATATATAAAGGTAAAAGTCATTAAAAAATAGATAAAAGGTAGAGAAGGAGGTATTAGAAATATTGTGAAAACTTATGTTATTCATGAAGTAGTATACTTTTAAGGTAGACCACAATAAAGTATAACACAACACTATGAAAAACACTAAACATTTCAAAATGAATAAAATTAATAATGAAGATAAAGTACAATAACTAAAAACACTAAGTGAATCCAAACGTGGGATGAAAATATAACGAAGCAACAATTACTAAATGGGACAAACAGAAAACTTAAAAATTAAATGCAAATATATCAATAATTTTAATATCTGCATATAGTCAAAACATATTAAAGGGCAGAGATTGTTAAACTGAATTAAGAAATCAAGGCTCTTTTACAATGTGCTCTTTACAAGAAATACTTTAGGTGATTTAAAAAGAAACCATAAATATGGCTTTCAAACCATATAGATGTCTTTAAAAAGGATAGAAAACATATGCCAAAAATCTCACTAATACAAAAGAATTTTACAACCCATATTAATAGCAAGTGATGTAGACTTCTGAGCAAAGAGTGCCGGGAATAAATAGGGACATTATATAATAATGAAGGGACCAAATCATCAAGACATAATCAAGGTAAGTATGGCTCAAACAACAGACCTTCAAAATACATACAGCTAAAACTGACAGAACTGAAAGAGAACGAAACAATTTTGCAACTGGAGTTGGAGACTTTAATACTTCCCTCTTAGTATCTGACAAAACTAGTGGCTGTAACATCATCTTAAAAAAAGAAAGAGAACAGGTATGGTGACTTATGCCTGTAATCCCACCCCTTTGGGATGCCAAGACTAGTGGATCACCTGAGTTTAGGAGTTCAAGACCAGCCTGGTCAACATGGCCAAACTATGTCTCTACTTAAGAAAATGAATACAAAAAAATTAGCCGGGTGTGGTGGTGTGCACCTGTAATTTCAGCTACTCAGGAGGCTGAGGCAGGAGTATCACTTGAACCTGGAAGGCAGAGGTTGTGGTGAGCTGAGATTGTGCTACTGTGCTCCAGTCTGGGTGACAGAGCAAGACTCAGTCTCCAAATATATATATATATATATATATATATGGGTCTTCCACAGACCCTTTTAGAAAACAGAGGACAACAGAACACTTTTAAACTCACCAGAAGTCAGTATTTACCCTGAAGCCAAAGCCAGAAAAACACATCACACAGAAAAAAATTTAAAAATCAATATTCCCTCATGAATATAGATACCAAAATTCTAAAGAATATATTAGCAAACTAATCTAGCAACATCAAAACTATTTTATACACCATGATCACATAGAATCAATCCCAAGAGAGTAACACTGGTTTAAAACCCAAAAACAATACCTTTTCTTAATAAAATATAAACTCAAATGATCACTTCAACAGACATAAAGTATTTGACAAAATCCATCACCTGGTAACAACTTTTAACATTGTAGAATCTTACAGAAATTTCCTCATCTTGATGAAAAGAGTGTACAGAAAAATCCTACAGATGATATCATACTTAATGGTGAAATGCTGAAAGCTCTCCCATTCATATCAGGTGAAATAAAATGAAGATGCCTGTTCTCATCCCTTCTTTTCAACCTCACACGCATCCTAGCCAGTGCAATAATGCAAGCAAAAGATTGGGAAGGAAGAAATACAACTGTTTTAATTAACAAGTGATAATATTGACTAAAAAGAAAAACACAGAATAATTTATGAAAAAGATATTTAGCAAGTATTTTCACTGGATTTGAGGACACAGTTAACATACAAACAATAAATTATATTCTATATACTAGCAATGAAGTGGAAAATGAATTTGACAACAGTACCATTTATAGTGGCATCATAAAATGAATTAGGAAAAACCTCTTGAAAGGCTACAAACTGAATGATTACATTTATATGACATTCTAGAGAAGGCAAAACAATAGAGAAAGAAATCAGTGGTCTTCAAGGGCTTGCTGGAGGTTATAGAAGGGGGTCAAGGGAACTTTTGGGGATGGTAGAAATATTTACCTTGGTGATGATACATGACTATAAAAGTTTATCAAACATTTGCATGCTACATACCACAAAACAGTATGTGAAATGAAGAACACACATCAATGGAGATCTATGACCTATACATTGACTAGAAGACAGAATATGGCCACAATGTCAGTCTATAAATAATTGTACACAGTTCTATTCCCAATCCAAATTATTATTTTTTTTGGTAGAAAGTGATGACAGAAAAAAAGATTGGGAATAACCAAAACAAATTTTGAAAAAGAATGAAGTTGATTTTATATTGCTTGATTTCAACTGACCATAAAGCTAAAATAATTAAGAAAGCATTGCATTTGCAAAAGAATACACAAATACAGTAATTAGATGGACTGGAGAGTCCAAAATTAATGCCACACATACATGTTACTTGAGTTTCACAAAGGTAGTTTAATATAGAAGTGACAAACTTTTCAATAAATGGTGCTATTCTATTTGGACACTCATATGCAGGAACACTGACCTCAACATATCTCATACCATGTGCCAAAGAATAACCCCAATGAATATAAATCTAAATATAAAACCTAATGGTATAATACTTTTATAATCAAAGTGAGAAAATCTTTGTTACCTCGAGTTGGGCAAAGATTAAGACCCTAAGAGGATAAACCACAAAAATATGACAAATTGGACTTTATCAAAATCTAAAACATCCATTCTTTGAATTCATATGCCACAGACATGGAGGAAACAAAATACATACCTGTTAAAGTATTTGTCTCAAGAATATACAGAGAACACTAGAAACTCAATAATGGGCACACAACACAATAAAAACTGTGTATACTATTTGAATATAGCCAAGTAGTATACCAAAGAACAACTACAGATGATAAATATGCACATGAGCTCAACACCACTAGACATTAAGAAAATGCATATTAAAGTCACAAAGAGCTCCTTACTAATTGAATAGCCTCGATAGAAAAATACAAAACAAAGCCTGACATCCCAAATGCTGGTGAGGTTGTGAAGCAACTGCAGCTCTCACATATTACTGATAAAAATTCAATATGATCCTGTCACCTTGGGAAACAGTTTGGGAGCTTCTTATATTTAAACACACATTTAAGATACAGCAATCCTACTCCTAGTATTTATCTAGAGAAGGGAAGATATATGTCCACCAAAAATCCTACCTATGAATTATAAAGAAGCTTTATTCATAATCACTAACAATCTAAAATCTATCAACTGGTGAAGTGATAATTTATGATGTACCCATACAATGGAATACTACTCAATAATAAAAATGAATCAACTGTTGATACATGCAATATTATTCATTAATTTTAAAACCATTATGCTGAGTGAAACAACTCAAAGCCTACCTACTGTATGATTCAATTTATATGACATTCTAGAGAAAGCAAAACAATAGAGGAGGAAGTCAGTCATATTCAAGGACTTATGGGAAATGATAGGAGGAAGACAAGGATTATTTTGGGGATGGTAGAAATATTCTTTTATCTTGATTGTGGTAATACATGACTATAAAACTTTATCAAATTTTATACAATGGTATTCAAAACGGGTGAATTTTACGATATGTAAACTATATAGCAATAAACAGAACTGAGTCTATGGATGAGACTATCTTTATATGCACAAAGAAAGATTATATTAAAGAAAAAAAAGCTTGGCCTTGGCTTTTGGGAGAAGAAAGACAAGAAAAAGGTTATGGCTTGGGAGGCCAAGGTGGGCGGATCATGAGGTCAGGAGTTCAAGACCGGCCTGGCCAACATGCTGAAACGCTGTCTCTGTCAAAGATACAAAAAAGTAGCCAGGCATGGTGGCACATGCCTGTAATCCCAGCTACTTGGGAGGCTGAGGCAGGAGAATTGCTTGAACCTGGGAGGCAGAGGTTGCAGTGAGCCAAGATTGCACCATTGCACTCCAGCCTGGGCGAGAGGGCGAGACTCCCTCTCAAAAAAAAAAAGAAGCTTATGGCTGGAGATAGTCCTAAACTAGAAAGAAGTATTAAAGTATCTGGTTCTTTGTCTCAAATAAGCTATTGAACATAATGCAAATTTGAGCTGTAACTTACTTCAAAGGCTTATCACTGTGGAAAGCATTCAGAAAATACAGTATTTGACAGATCTTCAGTGATGGGAAGAAGTAAGAGGTTGCAAGCAAAGACCTTACCTTGATTTGAATCTTTGAAACAAAAGTCTCCCTCATTTCTCCTCCAGCCTATCTAAGCCCATTGAGCAAAAAGGGTCTTCCCCTTCATTTACTTTCTAGACACAGGGCATGCTAGTTTCCTAGGGCTGCTATAACGAAGTGCCACAAGTGGATCACTTAAACAACAAAGTTATCATCTCACAGCTCTGAAGGCCAAAAATCTAAAATCAAAGTGTTGGCAGGCCATATTCCCTCTAAAAACCATCGAGGAATCCTTCCTTGCCTCTTTCCAGCTTCTGATGTTTTGCTGGAAATCTCTGGTGTTCTGGCTTGCAGCTGCGTAACTGCAAAGCAATCTGCCTTTGTCATTTCATGGTTCTCTCTGCCTGCCTGTGTTTTTACATGGCTGTCTTTTTATAAAGGTATCAGTTATATCGGCTTAGGAGCCCACTGTACTTCTAGTATAGCCTCAGCTTAGTTAATTATAGTTGTAGCAAGCCTCTTTCCAAATGACATTCTGAGGTATTGGGGGATTAGGACCTCTCCCTCCCTCTATATATCTATTAGATATAAATATATCCATTTGATGTATTTAATAACTGTGGGGAGATTAAGCAATGAGATCTTCTGTTCTGCTATCTTGCTGACATTCCTCCTTAAAATTCATAAATTCTAAGGACAAATTGAAAAAACTGACAAACTCCCAGGCAAAAGAAAGAAAGAAAGGAAAAAAAAGTACAAGGCATCAGATTTCTTGTTAGTACTTGACTGTTTGCCACTTTCTATTTTTGGAGTGCTGAAGCACTTACATCCCATGATAACATACTTAAATCTATAGAATTAGTGTTCTAGAAATGAGATGGTATCATTCTGTAGTCTGGCACCTATACCTTTACTACATTTAATTTAGGTTTTTAATAATTACGATTTAGGCAAATATTTATTCTCAACTCAAACAGAGTATGTTAGGGTGAAATCAAGCATTGAGGAATTTATTAGTACATAATCCATTTGAGCAAAATACTTAAAAAGCAACATATGTCAAAAATAGACACACTGTTAAGCAAAGAGCATAGGAATGCCTATGAAATTAAAGCAATACATACTTAGTAAACTACCTAGAAATGTGTGACCTAAGTGCCAAAGGATACTTAAAACTTCCTTAAGTATAAGAAACCCACTATAAAGTAAATATCATTAATACAGCGTAGCATTTGGTAGAGAGGGTTGGTGTGGTTGAAAAAGGGAGACCAAGTAAAAGAATCCCAAAAGTCTCATGTTTCAAGGAGAAAGAGATATAAAAATAGTTGAAAAGTTTCAGCCTGTTAGCAGGAAAATATTGATTGTGAATAGTTTGGATATCTTGATTTCATGTAATCATAAAGTAAAATGTTTTTGATAATGGATACTGACATTAGGAACACAATAATTAATGTAAAAAAACTTTTTGGAGTTATAAAATTAAGAACTGGAAAAGGAAATGTGTAGCAATTTGATCAAGTCAGAAAAAGTAAGAAAAAGATAAGCTATATATCAATATAAATAACAACCATTAATAAATAATTCATCAGTAAAGTATCTAGTCATTGACAGTCCTGGTAAATAGGACTAATTCTCCTGGCAGTAACAACTAAGGAAGCTCAAGGCAGAAAAAATAAGGAAAAGATAAACCATAAACCAACATAAAATGAATAAAAACCATTAATAAATAATAAACCAATCATCAGTACAGTATCTAGTCATTGACAGTCCTGGTAAACAGGACTAATTCCCCTGGCAATAACAACTAAGGAGGCTTGACAAAAGCACCTTTTAAAAAGTTCAGAGACCTAGCAAGAGACTCACAAATTATCAGGCTGAGCACAGAAAAATGACTACTGTTCAGAGGTGAGCCAAAATTGTTTTTGCTTCAGGGGCACACACTCAAAAATAAGTCCTGGCTAAGGACCAGAGGTATCCAAAGCATGTGTCTCAGTCCTGAGCCTCTACTTCCCACGTACCCCAAATTCTGATACTTTTGCCCTAAGACCATTTTCTAACTTTTTGAAAGTCATTGGGAGTCTTAATTGCTCTATGAGGCAGAAAGAATGAGGTTTGTAGTTTGGTTCCTATCAAAGACAGAGACACCAGTATAACAGTCCTCCTCTGAACTGGTACCCTGGAGAACTATTTTCTGAAGTGATGGTACAGACTATACTCTGGGTAGTATTCTAGTTAAACCATAAAACCCTCAGCTCTTGGTTCTCAGCTTGCTACTGCCCTCAAATGTCTTACACCAGAGGGCAAAATTCTCCCTTGAAGAAGGTAACACCATTCCCAGGTTTGAAATTCTTTATAAAAATATTTTTCTAACAATATACCCAGAAAACATTACAAATTATAGAAAATGATTTGACAAAATTAGCCAGAAACTAGAAAAGGAGATGCAAAGGCACTCCTGATAATGGAATTTTCAGACAAAGACTAAGAACTTCTATTTCAAAGACAATAATCATACTTGAAAAAATAAGCAAAGGAACTGAAAATCATGACAAATAACATTAAAGCACCAAAAAAGAAATTGTAGAAATAACTTAAGAACAAATAATTGGGTATTTAAGAAGAGATGTGACAAGATGCAGATAAATTTATGAACTAAAAGGTTAAAAGAAACTACCCAAAATTAAATATTAGAAAAAAAACATTTAAAAATACAGGAGGGAAATTGACATGCCTGTTACAAACAGAAGGTCTAAAAGACATTGAAATGGAGTCCTGGATGATAAGGAGGGAGAGAATGCAGAAGCAATATTTGGAGAGAAAATGGCTAGGGATTTCTAACAACTAATTAATTCATCGATTCACAGACTCAGAAAGGATATATTTAAATACATGATGTGTGTGTGGGTGTGTGTGTTTTAAAAATACACAAGGACATAATATAATAAACTCGATAAAATCCAAGACAATTAGGAGTCTTAAAAATAGCTTTAACAAAAGATAAGTTGCCCTTAAAAAAAATGACAAACAGCTGACTTCTCTCTACTACCATTTGAGGCTAAGAGACAATTAACAGATTTCTTTAAGCTGACAGAACGTAACTAAAATTCTAGATAAGCTAGAATTCTCTACCCCATGAGAGTACTCATAAATAATGAAAGCAAAATATAGATATTTTAGGATCAAAAAACAAAATATAGACCATGTGTCAGCAGCAGACCCTAACTGAAAGAAATTCTCAGGCAGAAGAAACATGATCCCAAATAAAAACTTTGTTATAATAATGACTTCCCCCAAATTTTACTTGTATAGGTATAAATTTGAATCTTAACATGGTTAAAGATAAGCATGATAAATTTATGACCAGATAACTTTCACTGGATAAAGTAAAATTTTAAAAACACACATTTAAACATTGTTTTTGAATATCCCACTTAAAATAGGAATTTTTTAAATAAAAATATGAAGGTTAGAACTGATGTGAACTATTGACAATGATAGTATTTAGGGGAAGAGTTAAGTCTCCATAAATGATAACAACCATCTCTGCTCTAGTTCCTCCTGTTCTGAAATATTTTGGGGGAGAAGATGGAAGTTTAAGAGATAGTTTTCCAAAATAGCTCCTAATAGCCAACTTCTCATGAAACTTACCTTCAGCTAAACATAGCTATTTGATTTTGAATTTGAATGTAGTGTGTTCAGGACATTGTGAATGAGGGAATCTTCAGAACATCTGTTTTACCAGTATCATTTCAAAGGGACCAAAATCACACAATTCTACACATTTCCAACATTCTATATTAGAATATCTGAAGATGGGGTCCATAATCTGTGTTTCTAAAAATCTGCAAGTATTTCTTATCAATCCAGCACTAGACTGTGAACAGGTATTTGGGAACCACAGTCCCAGATGCATTTCTAACAATTTGCAAATCTGGAGCTCTTATTAGTTTAGAATATTTCTACTGAATTCCATCCAATTTAACAAACATGTATTAAGCATATTTTACATACTTGTTAGGGGCTTAAAAGAAGAAGCAAACAAGATTATCGCCCCGAAGGAGCTTTCAGTTTAACTGAAAAAAAAAAAAAAGATTTCTAGATTAATTACATACCTTTGAAGTTACGACAAATGAAAGCATGAATAGGAGAAAGTAGGGGAAGAGATGAAGTCAAGAATATATGGAGGAGATAGCACCTGATAAATCATGAAGGGTGAATGTGTGATTAGTTGAATAAGAAGGAGAGATCAGGGAGAACTGTAAAAGACAATTTTTCTAGACAGTGAGGACAATATTGAAAACATGTTATTTTTTTTTTTAAAGTTATACTTCTTTATAGGCCCATAAATTTGGGAAATAGCCAACTTCCTCCGTGAAAGATCCTGAAACAGTTCATCTTGAATCAAGCAATTAACTTCTACCAAGGATTCATGAAACTGTGCATTTGGCTCTACATGGTGAATTTACACTTTGGAGCCTTCTCAGCTGAAAACCTTTGTTTAACTACTCTCTTCCCATCTATCCTGGAATGATTTTCCCTTTATTAGAGCCAATATGAGGATCAAGAGACATTTTTAAGCTCAACAGGTAATGAAAGGATATAAACGATGATAATGATGCTAACGACGACTTCACACATGGACAACATTGCCCACTTCTGCCACTCTGACTAGAACCTGGATCGAAGACCCAGAGGGACGGGAGGAGCTTGAAAAGGTGTTGGAATGAGACCCAGCAGAGTCTAAATCTGACAAATCTCAAACAAAGACTGAAGGAAGTCGAAAAAGCGACATTAACAATTTTCAGTCTACAGGTTAAATGATTTATGTGTTTATTTAAAAAATAAGTTCTTTTTCATAGTGGTTAGAATGAAGGTATGACACCAGAGACTTGCATTTTCAGTGCTATAGAGGAGGTCGTTGCTGTTGCTATGGTTTCCATGATGTGGATGCTATAAACCCAGAGCTGCACCAGTACACAATTATGCAATTCTGCTGCAGCATGTCAAAATTACTTTTTGCTGGGTTTTACTTTGAGCACCAGAAAACTGTAAGTGAACAATCACAAATTAGAGGAATTACAAAATAAGTTCCACTATTCTTATATTCATACCATAATTGTTCACATACATTAGGAGAGAACTATAGAACTTAAAATTCCACTCACATAAGGTGTTTTCACATGTTCGACATCTTCCTTGATTTAATTTCAATCTCTGGCCCAAGGTGCACATGTTTTAATAGCAAGGAAAATGTTAGCAATATTTTATGTTCTATTGGAATCTGACCAAATATGATTCTTCATTGTAACATTGAGACAGGTTGAGTATATTACGTTCCTACTAATAGAAACAGTGGTATAATAAATGGGAACTTTACATCACTATTAGGTTTGCCAATAATTCATTAGTTTAATATTGTGGTAAGTAATTAAGAGCAAGCCTGCTAGTTTCCATTATTTTTCTGAATGCTTAAAGAAGTATAACATTTGTGTTGTCTGCTACTGCCTCATTTCGTTTGCCATAAAAGTGACCCTTGGAGGAATAAAACAGATCCACATAACAAAAGCTCATACTCGCTGGTACTATTAATCACTGTTTAGTATTGTGATTCTTATTCATAGTAAATAACCTAGCTGTTTAGCCAAATGTTTTTAACCTAGGCCAAATAATTTTTAAATACATGTTAAGACCTCTTTTTAGAGTCGCTACTGTATTCATAGTCATGCTGTTTCTAGCATTAGTATTATTTCTTTGCAACTTACCAATAACATTAATCCTTCAATGACCTTTGTGTACTTTAACTCAACATTCTTTAAAAAACTTCTGGGGACAGTGGGGGGTGGGGAGTTGGGGAGAGATAGCATGGGGAGAAATGCCAGATATAGGTGAAGGGGAGGAAGGCAACAAATCACACTGCCACGTGTGTACCTATGCAACAATATCGCATGTTCTTCACATGTACCCCAAAACCTAAAATGCAATAAAAAATAAAAATAAAAAAAGTTAAAAAATTTAAAAAAAAACTGCTGTGAAGGTCATATGTTGTGTTCTGTGGAGCAAACATATGCATATGTCAATATACCATACCCTCAAAAGAATTTATGACCTAGTTAGGAAAATAAAATGCTTAACTATTCAATACAAAGTAGAATATTATTCAGTGTTTAAAACATTATGTGTTGTAATATATTATCTAGTCTTGTGCACTGTAGACTTGGTTAGAGTGATGTTGTGTTTAGATAGTACCTAAAGTACTGAGAAGAAAAGACAATAATTTGGGAACTCATGGAATGGTGATACCAGCCCTATGAACTCTTTGTTGATGAATAAACCTCCAAATTATGCCAGAGAAAAAAGGTCTTTCAGTTAATCCTAAACTCATATGATTTTTTTATTTTGGGTAAAATGTGTGCTACAGTGCTTGAGTTTTCTATCTGTTGGTCATCTGTCTTCTGACCATAAACACTTAGCGGGACCACAGGTCACTTTACAGTATGCTCTCACATGGTGGCCTCTTTCTGGACCTGTGGCTTTCAATTCTGCATGTACTTCTGATTGTTCTATGCAAAATACAGAGGTGTATTTTTCTACAGGTGCGAGTAACTAAGCTGCAGGAAGGCACACAATCCAACCTCCTAATGATCTCTTTTCTATTAAAAACATGTTGTTAAATGTAATACTTGTGAAAATAGAAATATAAATTGATTTATCATTCCTTGGTACAATTTTAGAATATTTGACAAATCAATAAACAAGAAAACTCCACTTAGAAAAACCTGAAACCTCAATCCTATGTATGTTGTTAAGATGGCATTACACATAGAAATTATTTAAAATGCCTTAAATATTATTTCATTCATTTTTTCAGCAAACATGATCTATAAACAAGAGAAAGTTCTATGCTGCCTAAATTCCAGTCTAAGACCCTACAAAGTCTCTGGCTTTGTCTTCTAAGAAGTGCTGTGTCAGTAAAAATCTCCAGTTATGGCTGAATTGTTCTTCATGCATATGGAAATTACAGAAAGTCCAGCAAGTGTAGATCAGAGTGCACAGCCTGAGCTAGTATGGCCTGATTATGTCAGCAGGACATGCTGGGAAACCTGAATAATTTGGATTGTCAGAATTCCTGGAGTATCTACTTTCTGGGTTCCTTTTGCAGCTAGAGGAAAGAATAAGAGCCAGATTTGGGAGACAGTATTTTGAGCATGACTGGATTCATATTTATGCCATTACATAATGGTCAATTGGTTATTTATTGCTTTACCAGAGCAATAATTAGAAAAAGCTAGAATCTCTATGACCCTCATCAGAAGATACATTAAATAATGCATTGGGATAATCTTTCTGTACTCATAAGAGGCTTCAACCCTCCTACATATGTATTTAAAATAAACTGAAGTCCTTAGTTACATAAGCATCTATCTGAAAATGCTGTAGACCCTGTCATGTTCCTGAGCATAGTACTGGTGGTTCCTGTGTTTCCTGCTATCAAGGAGCTTACTGTCTCATTGGGTAGGTAGTAATGACCCTCCTCAAACAAGATTTGAATTTTTATAGCATCTGAGATAAATGTGAATACCAAATAGAAGGAAGTCAATGAGTTAAAGGTAAGAGAAAAGTAAGACTCAGCGATGAGGATGCTATTCTAAGTTATGCAGACCCCAAAATTTACTTAACCTACCCCGAAAACCCAGAACTTAGAATCTTTTTTTTTTCAAAAATAGACATCCAAAAATTGGAATAATGGCAATTAACATTATTCAAGACTCAGTGTTTTTAATCAATTAACATGGAATTCAGCAGTCATCCCCGAGATGGAAATTCCATTGTTACAAGCTACTGGGCCTCTCTGTGCCTGAGATTCTTCATTCTGCATGTGAAAATTAACTGAAGTATAATATGTAAACTGCATAGTATAGTTTCTGGCCCAGTTAAATTGTTTTTATTGTTAATTGAACACTTACTTTGTGCCTGTCATTATTTTAAGCAATTTAGATGTTTTATTTCAGTCAACAGTTACGAAGACCCTATGAGGTTTAGATGAGAAAGCAGTATATAAGCAGCTTTCCAAAGAGCGGAATTTAACTTTATTGAGTAACAACTTGGACTGAGGCAGTTTGACTGTGGAGTCAGTGCTTTTAACTACTATATGGTGCCACCCAAGTTTTCTGACCTATGTCATTTCTCCTTATGGAACACCACTCTTTCCTAAGGAAAATGTAGCTGCAAAATATAAAACAATTAGTTTTATAGATGTGATCATCATTGGTGGTGTGCTCATCAAAATAACAACTACTTGTATTGGTAGATTTCTACTGGTTACATGGATACTCATGTTGTAAACTATCCTGCTTTCTATTAAATTTATACTTGTTTAAATTTAGTTAGGG
Source organism: Plecturocebus donacophilus (assembly GCA_004027715.1). Taxonomy (NCBI): domain Eukaryota; kingdom Metazoa; phylum Chordata; class Mammalia; order Primates; family Pitheciidae; genus Plecturocebus; species Plecturocebus donacophilus. The sequence goes on from PVKP010002282.1 coordinate 27,369, forward strand.
TGTGTAGTCTGTTATATAAAAATAAGGTAATCCATTTTTGTAAAGATTAAATATTTTATTAAAAAATCTACATATAGCCTATGTTCTATAAGGAAGAACCTCTGAAATAACTATCCCCATGGAAAGAGTTTCTGGCCAAAATGAATAAAGATAAAAAGATTCCCTAGACAACAGGGGACCTATAATATCCCCTAGCCAAAGAAGTAAGAGGTCCCATCCCAGGGAGCCAACAGGAAAAGAGAGAAGACATATTTTGAGGTTCAAGTAGAAAGTACAGTCAGAAGGTTACACAACGCAAGCATGAATGGACTGCTACTACAATCCAGGAAGATGCCCTACAAAGCTGTGTTCAGAGTTGAAGAAACCCACTACAAAAAAAATAAATAAATAAATAAATAAATAAAGGGAAAAAGAGATGGCAGGGATTAAATCACAATATAGTAAGAATGAAGCCCAAACTCTGAACAACATGTCATGTATTCCACCCTAATGGTGAGCCTAAGGTTACAGTAGAAGCCAACACTAACTTGGCTTTCATGCAGAATAAAGAGACAAATAAAACCACTGACCCTCATGAGGCTAAAGTGGGACAAAGTCAGCATCTCTAATTCCACCTACCCGGGATTCCAGAGTGGAAATAATGGAGGAAAAGATTAGGACACTTGAGAAGCTTATGCCAACAAAGTGGGAAATACTAAACAAAACTAATGTAAGCATATGTTGAAATATGTGAGTTATTAAAAATGGTAAGGACTGTGCTTTTCTGTATTTGTAAACGACCTTTCATATTTTGTATCTTTGCTTTTTGCCATCAGTGGCAAAACAATCATTTAGGGCTCTCGCAGGATCATGGCAATGGCCGCCTCCTAATGGTTCAGCTTTGTACTCTGCACCATTTTTTCATTTGGCAGTAAATGTGCCATGATACAAATGTCTCATATTTTGATCTTATTCGTTTATAAAATGAATGAAAAATTAAAGTGCTTAATCTCAGAAATTAAAACCCTAGATGTCATGACTTGTTATATATGGGAAAGATGGACATATCATTAAAGTGATTTCAGTTACATGTGAAGACAGACACATTTTAAAACAGTAGTAAAATCTAGAGAATGTATATGCAGTACTGAAAGTATATCCTTGATAAATGTATCTAAAACACAGGTAAAATTAGGGATTTTTTTTCAGATATGGAACATTCTCAGCCAGTCTCCCTCACCCCATTATATGTCTCCTTCCTGCACAAACACACAAGTTTACTTTCTCACATTCCAACAATAGAATGGAATGTTTGAAATGTATTTTGTGTAAAAGTTGGGGATGGCCTAGAATCCAACCAATAAACATTCATACAAGATTATATTTGGGCCACTTCACAGTTGCTCCCTACCCAAGTCATAAAAGTAACTTTAGATACCAACTTCAAAATGAATGCTATTAGTAAGAAACTGCTGTAATTATAGAGTATCTTAGAGGATACCTTGATGGAGATTCTTTATATCTTCCCAAGAGTATTTCTTCACAATAAATTTTATGCAATCACTTCAATAGCCTTTTAGTTATATCTGAGAATACAATGAGAACCAAGTTTTTATACCATAATGTTCCAAAGAATAGACAGTAATTCTATTTAACCATCTATAATATTCCTCCTTTTTAAAATAAATAGATAATTGAGAAAGATTACTCAGCACTTAGACTTTGAATTCAGTTATGGTAGGAAGTCTGGAGTATTAGATAAATTTGATTCCATGTAAATCAGATGAATAGAAACTGAATCAGCTGGTGAACAGGGTGGTATGGTCAACTCTGTAATTTAAAGTATTTTGGAATTGGAGAAGATATTTTTTTCTTTTAGCTAATCTTTCTAATTAGATTGTGTTGGGCCAAAGACACTGAAGCTAGCTCATGTGGAGTTAAAGATATAAACTTGACAAAAGCTAGCCAGTAGAGTCAAACTGTGCTTATGGAAAATCAAGGAACTCATCAATCCTTCCTGTTACTGACTCATGCTCTGGTTTCTCATTTCATGATGATAACCCAAAGCCAAAGAGAGTAGTTAATTTTGTTACTGATACTAAAACTTGAATCAAAGGAGGCTTTGAGAAAGTAATTGTGACATTCCTGTATCAGAAAGAATAAACCAGTACTCAGGCATAATTAAACTATAACATATGTATGTTACTGCAAAACTAAATTAAAAGCTTTTCATAAAGCTAAATTTAAGCTATTACTTGTTACTACAAGGCATACCTTTGCAATCATTTTATAAGATATTCTGTTGTTCTCATCATCCTTCTAATAGCAGGAACTGAGACGTGTCTGTGGTTTTTCATTCATTTTTGCTTAAGCAACAGAAACTTAAGAAATTTAACACTTTTTAATGCTATCATTATAATATAAATTTAACACAATAGCTAACACTTTTAGAGCTTGCTTCATGCCAGAGATTGTTCTGAGAACTTCCAGTCTTTGAGATACATACCATTATTATTCCCATTTCTCAGAGGAAAAGGTAAGAGGTAAGTAACTTGCTGAAGAGCATACAGCTAGTACACTGCAATCGGGCTCTTGAGATAGCATCTTATCCACTATGATAAACTCATAGGACTACTGTCTTTTTAATGCTTTATCTTGAGTTCAAACATCAACATGGCTAAACTCAGTTTCCAAGGGAAATACTTGTCTAAGGTTGTGGCCTCCTCAATTCCACTGGTCTTCATCTCAACTATCTACCATTTCAGTTGTCTTCCCTTTTGGGTACACCCTAGGCATCCTGTCACCTAAAACTCCTTTACATCTAAAATTCTAAAGCATTTCTGAAGGACAATCTCTTGATTTTTCTCACTCTGTTATTTATACTATATCAGTTATTTAGCCAGTCCTGAATTTTTGGTATGCCCCTATTTATCTGCCTTTCTGTCACTGAATTTTCTTTTCTTGTTCATCCTATTCCTTGTGATCAGTAACCTCTAATAACTTCTTATTCTTTTTCTTTCCCTTTGTTATCCTAATAAAACCTTACTTGTGGGGTAATTCAGAATTTTCTTGAATACCAAACTGATTGTGCCACATACAAACTTAAAAGTAATTAATAGTTCCACATTTCCCTCTGGATAGAGACATTTTAACATGGTATCAGATTTGGCTGAATATTAACTTATTAAATAAATGAATGAAACTTCTGTAGAGTATTTTCTCTTCCTTGCATGCCTTGATAAGTTCACTTGTATATTTCTATGGCAGTCCTTACTTATGCTACTAATAGTACTTTTATGATTGTCAACTTAATTGTTTGGCTTCCATACTTGGGCTTTAAATTCCTTAAAAGCAAGGACAGCACCACTGATTATTTTATTTCCAGCTTACAGTATGAGTCCTTGTACCCAGTGTGTTCTAAAGTATCGAGTATATGAATGAATAGACAGTTGTTCCTGCTAGGGATCAGAAAGAAAATTTAGGGTGTTGTGTAGGTGGTTAATTTTGCTGAATATTGGTCATAATTGATTTTTGTCTAATTAGATAGAGACTCTTATTCATCAGAATTGCAAGGGACATCAAGTCTTAAGAGAAAGGGTGCCAAGTCAAGGAATTACACTTTCCAGGGGGTTAAAAATGGCTTAGAGCCATGTGTAAGGAGTTTTGTGTGCAAGTAACATGATGTAGACAAAGTCTAAATGAATGGAGAACAGGATGATTGTGGGCTGCTACATATGGCTGGATGGATGGTACATGGCATAATTCTACAGTTTTCCACATAGATAATGATGTGCACAGATCTACCTAAATGTATGTAGTTTTGCCATCCTAATGCTAAAAAACTTCATTGGAAAAAATTAAATATTCTTATTTGAAATCATGGATGAGAAATCTTAGAGAAAGAATATTTTTAGGAAGTCTTCTTATATGATGTATTGTATAAAACTCCTGTGACACTCTTCAGGGTATAGTAAAATTTCGTGATATTCTTCACAGCTTTTAGATTCAGACATATTTCTTTAAACGGGACACACTGACAGTGACCCACAAGAGCTTTGGAGTTTATGTGGGTTACACCTGTCTTCACAATTTGATGATAAGCATTTGAGTAATTATTACAAAGATAGAGATATCAGATTTTTTCTTCTTAAGACACAAATATCACCTCATTAGAAAAGCTCTACCTATTTTTACTTCGATATCCACTTATCCATTCTATAAATATGTATTGAGTAACCAACATATTGGTTGTATACTGAATGCTTTGAGGCATCAGATAGTAGATTAGAGATAGTTGTTATATTGCTAAATAAGTTTAATAATCTAGTGAATGAGATGCAACATGTTTATAAGCAACTATTACAATTTAAATAAGGATAGGTGCCATAAACAAACCAAGAAGTATGGGAAATCAGCAGATGGAGAAAAGAGGTTTTATGGAAATGATATCTGATCTTTATCTTAATGAATGGTGGAACTGGGGTATGCAGAAATGGGAGGGAAATGTCATTTAGGGCACCTGACGCATAGAATCAAACTTTTCACTACAGGGAATAGAAAATGGCCCACACTGAGATCTTAGTAACTGCTTTTTATCATCAAAGATCAACTATTCCCTCATCAACCCCAAATGAACTGATTACAGTGTCGACTTGAATGATTTTAGTTGCTGAATGAGTCAACATATAGGACACAAATATTTACATAGTTATTAGAAACCTAGACCTTACTTATCAGAGGAATGTTTAAGATACTGATTATTCAAGATTGGGGAACTGAAAGCAGAAATGACTTTGCCCTGGATTAGTAATATAAAAATAAATAAGAGCTGCTTTAAAAAAAAAAAAAAAAAGGAAGCAGAGGGAGAAAATGGATTGGACTGTGTTTTATCTATTGTATCTTTAAATCATATAACCAGAAGATAAATAAATCATAGAGTGCCTCTAGGCAAGAAAAATAAAGAAAATGAAAAATTTGTTGGTATACAATAATTCCTCTAGCTTAAAATTTCAATGGGAAAATAAACTCTTCAGCCAGTGAAATCCAGCATATCTTGGTATGTATAGAAAAGCATAAAGAAGCTCATATGGTAAAAATTGTTAACAGTGCTAGAAAGAGATTTTCATCTTAATAAAGAGGTAAATACACGTACATACACACAATTAAGGAAAAAGACGAGAGAGACCCCATAGGCAGTAAATAGATTGAGTATAATGACAAGGAGTGAGCACTATTTCCCATTACATATAGGAAAATATAAATGAAAATATCCTCAGACTGAAAAATGTAGTGTGATTTACACAAAGCATGTACACTGTGTTGTTTGACATTACTGAATTGTTCTTCATGAGGGAATCATGAGTTTATATAACATATACACCATTTGAAATATTATATATCCATTGGCTTCAGCTGCATCAAAGTATTATATCTTTCCCAGGATAGAGACCAACTAGCAAAACATACTGACCTAACCACCTTATTCATTCTAGGCTACCCCTGTGCTGACTGCAGAGTAGTGAGGAAGGAATAGCTAGGATTCAATGATCAGCCTAAGATGTCTTCAAAGCAGACTAACCTTCATTTTCATTTTGAAAATCAGAGTTTATATGTATATATAGTCACAAGATGCAGTAATTCTCCTTTTAATTCACGGTTTTGTTTTCTGTAGTTTTAGTTACCTGTGGTCAACCATAGTCCGAAAATATTAGATGGGAAACCACAGAAATAAACAATTTGTAAATTCTAAATTGCATGCCATTTTAGTAGCACGATGAAATCTTGTGCCATCCTTCTCTGTCCTACCCGGGACATGATTCATCCCTTTGCCTAGCATATCCACACCGTAGACGCTACTCACCTGTTAGTCACTGAGGAGCCTTGTTATCAGATCAGTTGCTACAGTGCAATGCTTATATGAAAGTAACCCTTATTTTACCTAATGATGGCCCCAAACTCTAAAAGTAGTGATGCTGGCAATTCAGATATGCCAAAGAGAAGCTATAAAGTGCTTTAAGTGAAAAGGTAAATGTTCTCAATTTCGTAAGGAAAGAAATCATATGCTGAGGTTGTTAAGGTCTATAGTAAGAATGAATTTTCTATCTCTGAAATTATAAAGAAGGATAAATAAATTCAGGAGGAATTAGAAGAAGAAATGATGGCTACTTTTGCCATCACACCTCAAACTACAAAAGTTATGGCCACAGTGTGAGACAAGTACTTAGTTAAGATAGAAAAGGTATTAAATTTGAAGGCAAAAGACAAACAGAAATGTGTTGTATTGACAGCACTTGGGTTTGGTACTGTCTATAGTTTCAGGTACCTGCTGAGGGTCTTGAAATATATTTCCTGTGGATAAAGGGAGACTGCTCTGAGTCTAAGCAGTTGAAAAGGGGCCTTTTGTACTCTTGTAAACAAGTCACTCTCCAATCTTTGCCTGAGAAAATCACAGTGCTTGTAAAAAGATGATGTGCATACCTTACAGAGAAAAGAAGGTCGCTGGAGAGAGCTAGAGCCATTCTGAGTTGAGCTTACTTTCAAGTATCCTGCCTTTTGAAATCAGCTTTATTGAAGTATGATTTACAAAAATAAATGCACTCCTTTTAGGTGTAAAAGTCAAGTGCCCCATGTCATGTGAAGACTTCTGAGCAATTACTTTTAACCACTTAGTCCATTTGGGCTGCTTTAGCAAAACACGACAGACTGTGCAGGTGGCTTATCAACAGCAGTTTATTTCTCACAGTTCTCGCATCTGGGGAGTCCAAAATCAGGGTGCCAGCACAGTCAGTTTTTGGTGAGAACCTGCTTTCTGGTTCCTAGATGACTGTCTCTTCACTGTAGTCTTTCACAGCAGAGTAAGGCAAGAAAACTCCCTGGAGCCTCTTTTATATGGGCACTAGGCCCATTCATTAGAGTGGAGCCCTCATAATCTAATCACTTTCCACATGCCTCACCTCCATATACTATCACGTTGGGAATTAGGTTTCAATGCATAAATTTTGGACGAACAGAAATATTCAGTCTGTAGCAACCACTGATCATCTATGATTGGTGCCTTTAGGTTTATATGAGCAGAAAGAGCATGGAAGGGGACTGGAATGTACTAAACACCTAATTCTTACCTTATGGCTTCATATCTGTTTGTATCTTCCTAAGAACAATCTTGTGAAAGCACAATTATTATTTCCATTTTGAACATTAAAACAAATGGAGTGCAAGAATGCGTGAATAATTTGTCCAAGTTTGCCCAGATAGTACAGTGGTAGAGGGCGTGATGTGAATCCAGATCTGTCTAGCTTTAAAATCATTGCTGTTTATTTATGGCCTACGACTCTCCATTGACACCAAGGCTACCACATCCACCCGCAAGCATTCGCCTCAGTTCTCAAAGAAGCTAAATTCCCTAAGGACCTAAGCACTTTGGGTGTGAGAATGGGACAGCAGGGATTCCTTGGTGAAAAGACTGAGGAAGAGGCGTTACAGTTAAAGAATGGAGCTCAGACGGTGGGGCTGAGCCTGGAGGAGTGTGGACCTAGGGAACGTGGCAGCAGCGGGATTATGAGGCCATCTTTCTCTGGATTTAATTGAAGTACAGCTAAGATTCCTGAGCCTGCTAGTGAAGTGAGCAGTGGAATTTTCAAGGACTTTTACTCCTTGTAGCAGAGCTCCCTCAGAAAGGGTGGAGGCATGGTCAAGCCTTTCATATGCTGGTACTAAACAGATGACCACCAGCAGAGTACAAAATGGACAAGCAGAATCCATTCCTTATGACCAATCATCCTATGTCAGAGGAAGATGAATCACAGAAATCGGCCAAAGAAAAATATTTAAATAATATAAAACTCTCAGACATTTAAATCTGGGGATTTGAATGTATTCATATTTAATGTGACTCAGACTTACGAAGCAAATGTCTGTGAGGGAATTTGATTTCTCTCTTCCTAGATATATTTTATATTAACTAGTAGGTTTTAGCAGCTTTTCCATTGATTTTATGTCACAGTGTTATAGGCTGAATTAATAACTTGTTAAAATAGTCACATGGGTAGATATTTAATTACTAATAGAACATAAGAGTTTAGATCAAGAGACCTTGATTTTATGCTACAATTTTCTAAAACATAAATATTTTTCATTCATCTAAAATTGCACAAAAAGCTGAAGCCCTGAGATGTGCTCAGTTTCCATGCTTTCTTTCCATTTTAAATTGAATATAAACTTCAATTTTAAGTTTTCAATAAAGACAAGTGTAACACAATTTTGAGTATCTTACTGTTAGGGCAACAAACATTTCAGCCACTCCCTAGGCCCAGATAACTATGTATATCTCCAATTTCTTTTCAACCAATACTCCTCAAGTTTTCTTGTCTTCACCTATCTGATATAATATGGATCCTCAAAAATCAGTTAGTTTCATCATACTTCTGTAATTATATAATGTCTTTCCAACTAGACTATAGATCCATAAGGTCAGAAACCGTATCTATTTTACAGAAATAGTTTATCAGTCAAGCAAGCTATATTGTAAGAATATCTTGAATAACAAATTTGCATCTAAGTTTTATATGACTGTGAAACAACTTTCAAACCAGACAATTCCAGCACTCCAAGATTGCCCAAGGACTAAGAAACTAAATAGAATTTCTGAAAGGTTATAAAACTTGGCAGGAAAGAAATAGAGGAACTGACACAAGTGGATTTTTTGTCCTTTTCAGAGGGGACAAATCTCATTGATGTTACAGTTGTACAGCCAGAGCACAGTGCATTTTATCACCAACTGGGTAATTACTTAGTGAGACTATGGGTCCAGTTACAGCAAAGAAGTCTGAAAAAGAAGCTAGACCTCTGCTAAGAATGAACTGCATAGGGTAAGGTCCCTTGACTCCTTTGACACTAAGTAATTTAATTTTGTTGAATCTACAACAGAACAACCCAGCTGGGATTTGATTCAGGCTTTTTGAATGTAAACCTCAATTTTAGAGTTTCAATGAAGACAAGCATAATACAATTTTGAGTATCTTATTATTGGGCATCAAACATTTCAGCCACTCCCTAGCCCCAATTTATTTTCAATTGAGATTTGATTCATCAAAATCCCAGGTGGGTTGTTTGTTTTGCTTTGTTTGCAGGAATAGAGAAACTGATAATAAAATTTATAAGAAATGCAAGTGATACAGTATACTCAAAACAATTTAGGAAAAAAAAGTAACAGAACCGAGTTGGAGATTCAAACTTCCAAATTTCACAGTTACTACCAAGTTACAATAATCAAGACAGTATGGTACTGGTATAAAGACAGATATATAGATCAACAGAAGAGAATTAAGAGTTCAAAAATAAACCCACACATTTATGGACAGTTGATTTTTGACAGGGTAGTCAAAAACAGTTCAGTGGAAAAAGGATAATCTCTTCCACAAATATAATGGAACAACTGGATACATACAAAAGAATGGGTTTGGCCCCCACTTCAATCATACCAAAAATTAATGAAAAATAAATAATGAATTGAACTTTAAGAACCAACACCTATAAAACTCCTAAAAATTAAACAGAAGCAAACCATTGTGACCCTGGGTTAGGCAATGGTTTACTAGATATGACTCAAAAAGCAAATGTGGCAAGAGAAAAATCGATGAGTTGAACTACATTAAAATTAAAACTTCTTGTAGCAACCATTAAGAAAGCAAAAAAAAAAAAAAAAAACTGGTAGAATGGGAGAAAATATTTATAAGTCATATATTTGACAGGGAACTTTTACCTAGAATACCTAAAACATCTCTACAACTCAGCAATATAAGGACAACCCAATTAGAAAATAGGCAATGGATTTGAAAAGATATTTCTCTAAAAATACACAATAAAAAACACATTAAAAAGATACTTAGTCTCAATAATAATTAGGAAAATACACATCAAATCACAGTAAGATAGCACTACATACCCACTAAAGTGGCTAAAATATACAAAGGACAATATAAGGGTTGACAACAATGTTTTTAAACAGAGAGTTCCCTTATGACCTAGCAATTCCCCTCCTGAGTATATACCAACAGTAAATGAAAACATATATATATGTAATAACTCAAAATGACATCTTCAAAGTAGCATTATTTATAATAGCCAAAGAATAAAAACAACCAAAATGGTCCTTAATGAACAGATGAGTAAAATGTGGTATAATCCTACATCAAATAGTATTTATTAATTAAAAAAAAAGTACCAACACATGTGACAGCATGGATGAATCTTGCAAACATCACATTAAGTGAAAGAAGCCAGTCACAAAGGACCACATGTTGTATTCTATGGTTCCATTTATGTTAAATGTCCAGGCTAGGGAAATACATAGAGACAGAAAGCAGATGAGCAGTTGCCTGAGGCTGGAGCTGGGGGAGTGGAGAAGGGAAATGGGACTGGGACTGACTGCTAACGTGCACAGGGTTTCCTTTCAGAGGGTTGTTGCTGGAGTGTTGAAAGTGTTCTAAAATTACATTGTAGCAAGGGTGTATGACTCAGTATGTTCCAAAACACTCAACTGTATATTTTAACTGATACATTTTAGGATATATGAAATATATCTCAATAAAGTCTACTGAGGTGTAGGGATGTACTTGAAATGGGTTGCAATATGCTGTTTGGGATGTTTGTTTGGACTCTGAAATCAGTTCCGGTTTGAATCATGGCTCTCCTGTATACTAGCTTTGTGACCTTACGTGTTTAATGTCCCTGTACCTCAGGTTCCTGTGCCTTCATGTTGTGTTAAGAATCTAATGAGCTAATTTAGAGAGAGCTCTTAAAATAGTGTGCAACACAGATTTAGTGAAACTAAATAATTATGGTGATGATTTTGCTGATGAGATACTCTGTATCTTCCATTAAATTCCCAAAACTGTTTATGATTTTCATTGCTTAATGAGAGCACCGGGATATTTTTTTCTTTTTTTAAATTATTATTATTATTATCTTGGTAGGAACAAGTTCTCGCTATGTTGCCTAGAGTAGTTTTGAACTCCTGGGTTCAAGAGATCTTCCCACTTTGGCCTCCCAAATTGCTGGTATTATGGGCATGAGCCACAGTGCCCAGCCCCAGGGAGTTTTCTTTAGCCATTTATATAATAACTAAACGTAGGAAACCCAGTGCTCTTAAACTAAAAATCCACTTCGCTTATAGAAAGAAACTAAACCCACAATTACCCATATGACCCAGCAATTACATTCTCAAGCATTTATCTGCCAAAATGAAAACTACATTCACACAAAAGTCTGTATAAGAATGTTCACAATAGCTTTATCTGTAATATGCAAGACTTGGAATCACCCAAAATGTCCTTCAACAGGTGAAATAACTGTGGTATATTCATGCCATCGACTACCGCTTAGCAATTAAAAAGAATGACCGACTGATACACACACAGTAGTGTCGCCCAACATGAATAAATCTCTAAGGAATTATGTAGAATAAAAATAAAAACACCTCAATCTCAAAAGGTTAAATCCTATATGATTCCTGTTATATAAAATTCTGAAATGACAACATTTTAGAGAGGACAGATAAATGATTGACAGGGTTTATGGATGGGGACAGACAGTGGATGTGTGTGATAATTAAAGGGCAAGAGAAGGGATTCTGTGGCATGGGAACTATTTGGTATCTTTACACTGCTAACGGAAACATGAACCTATATGTGTGACAAAGCTGTATGGAACTTAATCACACACAGGTACAGAGAAAACTGAGGAAATCTGAATAAAATCAGTGATTCTATCAATGTTAATATTATCATGGTGGTATTATACTATAGTTTTTTGCAAAGAACTACCATTAAGAAAAAGTGGAAAAATGTACAAGAAATCTTTTTTTGAAAGAGCACGTGAATCTACAATTATTTTAATAAAAATTTTATGCAAAAATATCTAGTTATCTTCTCCAGTAAGTCTGGGTGATACATCTGTCCACGTTTCCTGATTACAAGCTATTCCTTCCTAACATCTTGTGAAAGGGAAAGAAATCTCAGGACCCCAAATTACTAAGTCAAAGGGAAAATTAAGCTGGGAAGTACACTGGGCAAAGCTGCCTCTTATTCTATTCCTAAATAAGATAGCTACAAAGATTTTAAAAACTACATACCTCCTTCACAATTTGCCCACGAGGAAATTCCCTGTGGACAAAGGACAGACAGAGCTCAAAGTCATCCCTCTGCTCAACGTGAGACAAATGCATACCTGACTGCCTCCTTTGCCCTACAGTTCCATCAAGTCAGACTAAGGTATCAGTGACTATTCCTATAAATTGTATATTCTGTGAAAGGCTAATCAGAAACTCAAATGTATGCAACCCTTTGGCTCTTATCTCCCTATGACCTGGAAGCCCCCTCCCCACTTCCAGTTGTCCTGCCTTTTTGGATCAAATAATGTACATCTTACATATATTGAGGAGTGATATCTCATGTCTCCCTACAATGTGTAAAACCAAGCTGTGCCCGGAGCACCATGGACACATGTCAGGACCTCCTGAGGCTGGGTCACGAGTGCATCCCTAAGCTTGGCAAGATATACTCTCTAAATTGAGTGAGACCTGTCTCAGAGATTTGGGTTCACAATCTCTAGTCCTAGTCTTCATTACTTCACTTGTATTGAATCCCTTCGGCACAGGTAAGCTTTAAAAATGTTGTTTTTCTTGATAATGTTTACTTTTCCCTGTCAAACTGTGAATCCATTTACAGCACAGCACCATTACTTAACCTGGATTTTACGCCCATGACTTACTTTTCCTAAAGAGATATTTAAATGCTCCATGAATTATGTAAATCATGGCTATTAATTTTACCAGTCAAATATTCTAATGGCTAAAATTTGTCAAGAAGAAAAAATTGTGTTTGTATGTTTTGCAAATTTGATAATTAAGCTCCAACCAAGTTACTGTAAACAAACTGTTCTTTCTAGATATTAGCATCAAAATAAAAAGACTGTGATAGAAGGAGGTGAGATGTAGGCTTTCTCTTTTCTTTTTTGGGACAGGGTCTTACTCTGTCACTCAGTCCAGAATGCAGTGGGAGGATCATGGCTCACTGCAGCTTCAATCTCCCCAGCTGAAGCGATACTCCTGCCTTAGCCTCCCCAGTAGCTGGAACTGCAGGTGTGTACCACTGTGCCCAGGGAATTTTTTTGATTTTTTGTAGAGACAAGAGTTTCACTTTATTGCCCAGCCTTGTCTTTAACTCCTGGGCTCAAGTAATCCTCCTGGCTCAGCCCCCCAAAGTACTGGCACTACAGGCATGCACCCCTGCTCCCAGCCCTTTTTCTAACTTTAAACACATATCAGGATTTTTTAGCTTGGTCTATATTTTCCAATGATATCACTGTAAATTAAAAGTTCTTGTAATTTTAAATTACAATGGCCATTCCAAGTACATTTTCCTGAATTTGTAGTAAAGTAGTCTCCTTATTATCTCTGGAGAACTGGACATTCTTCATTCTATAATGATGATTCTGAAATGATGTCTTTATAGTGAGTCTACAAACCTCAAAATCTGTTTTTCTGATGATTCAGAAAAAAAAAATGTCTGTTGGAGACGACTGTCTAGTAAATACAAGACAAATAATAACAGACCTTCGTTTTAAAGTATGCTAGTCCAGTAGATTTTTTTCAGAGAATGTGAAAACAGTAGATCAAAATATTTATTGAGGGGATGAGCCACATTCAGCTACAGAAACAGGGAGAAAATATATCAGCTAATTGTGTCAGACCAAGAGATTCTCATCACAGAAAGGGCCTTTCATGCTCTCAGCCAACCCTATTACTAAAAGTGGTATTTAAAATTTCTGCAGGCAGTACTTTTGCAATTGACAAGAAGCATGTCCTTGAAAACTGAGAGACACACTCCTTTCTATTCAAATTGTAATTTCTGTTCTATGTGGTGGATTGTGAAAACTGGAATAAGCCAAAAATTTCCTTACATTCTTCTAGTTTCGTTACAGAATGAAATTTTGAATTTTATGTTTACAAGTATTATATTTAGCTTCTTTCCATTTTTGTTTCCATACTCAGGGAGGAATTATGCTAACTTAATCTTCCTGGCAAGAATTTATTATTTCTCTCAATACTGGTGGAGTTTTAAACACGAGCCTAGGTGACCTATATCATAGCACTGGGTTGTTAAACATGAGATATATCTTGCTGCTCATTGGTTTATCTAAAAATTATAAAGCAGCAGCATTCTAGTCTTCTGTTGTGGTCTTTGTGTGAGTAATGCGTGTTATGGCTTATTTTGGCCTATGGGGTGGGGCTGCACAACCTCCTCTGAAAATATGGCATCTGTGAGATAAGCACAGTTTGTCTAGTCCTTTTTATGGAACAACCTGCGGTCTAAAAATGACTGAATAAAGAATCCATGGAGTATACAGAATTATTCTTTTTTATGACTTTAATAAAGTGATGAAATATAGCAGCTTCTGTCAACAGAAAATAAAGTTAGACAATGTTAGAAATTCCCATGTGGAAAAAAAGAATGCCCTGTCCTCAGCAGCTCTGTGAGGTTTGCTGTTACGTGCTCCCAGCATTATCAGCTTATCTTGAAGAAGATACATGAACAAAGTTTGTGTACTCCAAAATGGTGTTAAGAATTGAAATCAGTAAACTCTCTGACACAGCCCAACAAGGACAAGAATTTGGGTCCCTGTGCATGTACCCATGCTATTAAGGCTTACCCTCTTTAATGAATGAGGTGTTTCGTTTTCAAGTCCACCCTTCCAGGGCAACAGGGGAAGCAGTTTCTATCAGAAACTGATTAGAAGTTGTTTAATTATTATGATTATCATAATCATTTTCTTGTTTTAAATACACTCTGCTAATGAACGAAACATGTCAACTGCAAATCAGGTGGTTCTGGGCTTTCTTCCTCCGAAGATATGAAGTCCTGAGCATAGGAACCACATTTGTTTTATCCACCATTATCCATCCAAACAAATGTGGATAAAACAAACCACATTTGTTTTATTCCATGATGCCTGAAATCTAGGGAGCACAGAATGTACTGGACTTGCCGAATGTGAGTTTCTTTGTTGGGGCAGGGTATTTCTCTTGTTTATTTCATTTTGTTTCTTCTTTTTCATTGAAATTCAGAGTTCAGACTCTCTCTGGTGGTGGTTCTCTTTTCATTACCTAAGATGATGCAAGTAGTTTAAGATGAGGAAGACAAAAGTGACCTTGTCAATGCACCAGTTATACATTGGCAAAAATTGTATTATTTCCTTTGTCAACCCCTCTCTTCATGAGTAGTTGGGTGGTGACCTCCAGACTCTCTTTACTTAGTACATTATTTTCATAAATTAAAGCAAGAAATAATTTTGAGCCAGAATAGTATCAACATTGTGGGTGCATGAGCTGCCTAGTTCCTAGCAAAATGCTATGCATATGACATTGTAATTCTGTATTTTTGAAGAGATCTTTGACTAGTGTTTTATGCCTATCCTCACCCAAATTCTCAAATGGATCTGAAATTTGTTAAATTGAAGAATATGCTTGTCTTATGTTATTTTTCCATCTGGCTCTTAAAATTGCATTTGGAGGAAGGAACGTTTGTTATTATACATCTCACTCTTCAACAGTTCAATCATCAGATCACTACTGAGATGTTTTCTCTCTTGGACTCACTGTCTGTCCTGGGAACTCTTATAGCTTTTATAATCAGCTATATAAGCTGTTCTGTTGGAAGCTGCATTCTGCCAAGGGTAAATGAACTGAGTCCACAAAGTTTAGGGCTTGATTAAATTTTTTTTTTTTTTTTTAAGCTCATGAGTTATTAAAGGTTCTAAAGTTAGCAAAATGCCTCTCTTGAAACACAATGTGAATATTAATGTAAGACGGACTTGGAGTGCCAAAGTAGCTCAGGATGGGTCAGGTATTTTCTAGAGGCTGAAACATTTGCATATATTTCAGTTGAACCATAAAATGTCTTTCCATGAATTTTTGGTCAGAATCTTTTATTAAAAGGAAGACATGTTTAGGTCTGTATTGGCTAAATCTCATGCGGTCCATGTTGTCCAGTTTTTAAAACCATCCAACAAGTGGCTTTATATGACTCAAATCGCAAGAACAAGTGAGAGCTGATATTGAAGAAGATATTACGTAGTAAGCAAATTCATTCATTCATTCAACAAATATTTATTCTCTCCTATGAGTTAGGTGCTAGGATAGAGGCCCCCTCTGTGGGCTATACTGTGAAAGGGAAAACAGACATTATCACACAAATATATAACTATGAATAGTGAGAATTACGTGGGAAAGCGTGCTAGTTGCCTATTCTCTCTCTGTCTTCTATTTCTTCCTCAGTAACAGGTCCTTACATTATCAGCAGTATACTCAGCTGAAAAGCTCTATGTATGTAGCTTTTTTTCTAGTAACCATACTAGTATTTTTTGACTAGCATCGTGATAATGAGGATAAAGAAAAGTCTATAGATTCGAATGGAAGAAAAGTAGTGAAAGAAATGAAGCAAATAGTAAACTGAATTATATTATGTTCTATGGCTTTTTAAAGTAATATTCATGTCTTACTCATTTTTGCCTTATAAACAGAGTAAGAAATTTGTTCGAAAATTTATCCTTCATCCAAGGGGATTCTATCTTTATGTCAGAAATA